>RJWM01021384.1:17616-35560 GCA_004363535.1 Dasyprocta punctata
CAAAAAAAAAAAAAAAAAGAAAAGAAAACTAGAAGGCTTCTACACAGCAAAGCAAACAATCATGAAAATAAAAAGAAAAAAAAGAAAACCTACCAGAATAGGAGACTACACTTGCAATTCATGTATCTGATAAAAGATTTATATCAAATATAAAAGAAACCCATAATTCAATAGCAAAACAAACCAACAAAGAAAATCTTACTCAATAGCAAAAATAACAACAAAAGCAACCCAATTTTAAAATGAGCAAAGAAGCCGGGCGTGGTGGCGCACCCCTTTAATCCCAGCACTCGGGAGGCTGAGGTAGGAGGAGCGTTGTGGGTTCGAGGCCGGCTTGGGCTACAACGCGAGCACAAGGCCGGCCTGAGCTACATAGTGCGACCCTGCCTCAAAAAAACCCGGGCCAGGAGTTTGGCTCAGTGCCTTAAGCGCCTGCCCTGGTAGGCGCGAGGTTGTGAATTCAATCCCCGGTGCCGCAAAAAATAAATAAATAAAATAAAATAAAAAATAAAATGAGCAAAGAGCCTAAACAGACGTTTTTCCAAAGAAGAAATATAAGAATGGAGGGACAGCTCAGTAGTAGAGTACTTCCCTAGCTCATGCAAAGCCCTAGATTCAATCCCCAGAACTAAAAAAAAAAAAATTAAAAAAAGAAATAAAAATGGTCATCAAAAGTTACTCAACATCACTAATGATCAGAAAAATGAAAGTCAGTCTCAATGAAATGTCCCTCACATCCATTAGCATGACTATTGTTTAAAAAAACAAAGATAGGCCAGGCAAGGTGGTGAACTATTAGCTTAGACAGGAGAATGGTAAATTCAAGGCCAGCCTGGGCAACTTAGTGAGACTGCCCCAAAATTTTCAAAAATTTTGAAAAGGGTTGAGGATGTAGCTTGGTATTCCCTGAGTGGTTCAATTCTTAATGCTAAGAAAAGGAGAGAGACAGACAGACAGACAGAGACAAAGACAGAGAGAAAATCTCATTCAGTAACTCTATTCCTAAGTACTTATCCAAAATAACTGAAATCAGTAATCAGTATATGGAAGAAATATCTGCACTCCTTTGTTCTTTGCAGCATTATACACAATAGTAAGATACAGAATCAGCTTGTGTCTATTTATGGATAAATAGGTGGACGGATGGATGGATGGATGGAGAAAATGTAGTATATACATACGATGGAATGTTATTCAGCCTTAGTAAAAGGAATTCTGCTGCTGCAACAATAGGGATAGAGGCCATGTTAAGTGAAATAAACCAGACTCCTCACCCAAAAAGCTATATGATTTCACTTAACATGAATCTAAAATAGTCAAACTCAGAAAAAGAGAATAAAATGGTAGTTACCAGGGGCTGAGAGGAGGAAGACATGGGGAGATGTTGGTCAAGGGGCATAAGTTTTCCTAATGCCAAACAAGTAAGTTTTGGATGTCTAATATACAGCATGATAACTACAGGTAACAATACTGTAGTATATAGTTGACACTTGTTACAAAGGTAGATCTGAAGGTACAATAAAAAGTAATCGTGCGAGCTGACCACTATCTTGATTGTAGTGATTATTTCACAGTTCACATGTCTATGAAATCATCAAGACATATGGCTTAAATATATACATTTATTTAAAAAGACATTTTACTCCCCGAAGTATTTGTATTTCAAAGATAAATACACCAAAATGACAGTACTTACTCATGATATTCCAAGCCTCCGTTATTAAAGACTTGGAGCCCAAAAAGAATATGAGTTTATCAGTAAGAAAAACAAAAAGAGGCAGTCCTTTCACTTATTCATTTACTCATCAAATACTCACTGAGCACCTATTAGGTGCAGACACTGCAAGGCATCAGGGATAGAGTGTAGAATAAGAAAGATAGGGTCATGATCCTCATGGAGTGCTGGTCCTATATCTGTATTTAATGCTCTGTATTAGGCTGGGAATGTAACTCAGTAGTAGAGTTCATGCTTTAGCATATGGAAGACTCTGGGTTCAATCCTCAAGACTCAAAAGAAGAAAAGAAAAGCTTTATGTAATGGCCTTAACACGAATTCACACTAATTAGCTTAAATGTTTCTCCAAAAGAATCCAACAGTCTCTTCTTGATTGTTAGATGCCATGGTCATTCATTTTTGTTACTTTGCTAACCAAATAGAAAGTATGAAGGAATTTTGTGCTACATTTCATCATAGAAGGACTTAAAATAACTCTACAAGATAAATTTGGGAAGAAAACTCTGACATCCTAAGAAAAGCCAAGACATTATACAGTATTATCATCGAGTCAATGATGATAATACTGTGAGCCAGAACCATCCACAAAATGTCAGAAATAAGCCACAGCTGTCTTCCACCTGAGCTGGTTTTAGGGTAGGATCATGAGCCCCACTCATCAGCCCGTGAGCCTCCACTGTTCCCTATTTTATATTCTGATGACTGGGCCTTTCACACATCTTACCCGACATTATCAGTGCACCATCATGTGAAGAAGGCATTGTTATCGTCCTTTTGCAGATAAGGAAATGGAGATTCGGAGAATAAAGTGATTTGCACAGGACTACTCTACTACAAGTGCCGATGCACTTTTAAAGACCCAAACCTTCCTGTCTCCTAAGTTTATATGATTTTCACTGAAACACAGCATCCTGGACCGAAAGTTCTGTGAGATCAAAATAAATATTTTTTTAAATTCCAGCATTACAATGCAAGTCATTCTTTGCTCAGACAAAAAAAAAAAAAAAAACAAGAGCAGACTTAACCAGCTTTTGGAGTTGGCAGTAGAAATATCAGTACTGACAACACAGCCTGGACAAATAATTTCTTTTTCTTGCATCTAAATTTCTCTAGGTGATAAATGGGAATGATGAAACAGAAAAAGCTCAAAGGGATGCTAGTCAAATTATTATAGTGTTCATGACAATTTGTCAGAGGAATACTAAAATTTCTTACTAGTATATTTTTCATCTATATTAATGAGACTATTATGCAAATACCTACAAAAAATAAATAACTAAAATGTTCATAGACAAATAGGATATGGATAAACTAGTTATGTACATTCACTAAATGGCATATAAAAGCACTAGTAAAAAAGAAGGAATTTCAGCTGCTGCTATAGTTTAGATTTTAAGGGTTCACTAAAGGTCCATGTGGTATTGTCTTGCTGTCCAGGCTAGTGCTTTTGGGAGGAAATGGAGCCTTTAGGAGCGAGGACCTAGTAGGAGGTATTGCGGGGAGGGGCTTGAAGAAGTGTTATGGTTTATATCTAGATGTACCCCCAAAGCCTCATGAGCTCATAGGTGGGACTTTGGGGAGGTGACTAGATCATGGGGGTGTGATACTCATCAGTGGATTAGTTTACTGATGTGTTTATGGCTAAACTTGAAGGAAGTGGGTTACTGAGGGTGTAGCCTGGAAGGGTTTGTCTCTCTTCCTCCTCCCTTAAAAATCTCTCTCTCTCTGCTTCCCACCTTCGTGCCACGAGCTCTTTCTCCTCTGCCATACCCCTCTGCTGTACTGGAGCCAACTGACTATGGACCGAAACCTCTATGAACTATGAGCCCAAATAAACCTTTCCTCCTTTAAATTGTGAGTGTTGAATACTGTGTCTCAGCAACAAAAAAGTAACTAAAACAAAGAGGAAGTGGGGACCCGAACCTCTTCCTCTTTCTGTCTTGCTTATCAATCATGAAGTAGGTAGTTTTGCTCTGGTCCCACCATTACATACGCCCACAGGTCCAAAGCAACCGAACAATCAACCATGGTCTGAAATCTTGAAAGCTGTGAACCAAACTAAACCATTTCTTCTTCTAAACTGATTATTTCAGGCCTGTATAAGTTTATCTCAAGTATTTGTCATAGTAATGGAAAGCTAACAGCTACCAACAATGATCTGGATGAATTGATGAATGCTAGAAATTTAAATGAAAAGATATTACCTAAACTGTCATGCCATTTTTATAAAGCTCGGAAACAAGCAAAACTACAAATTATTTCAAAATATTCATGGTAAAGAATTGTGTTTCTAAGTAGCCAGGTGTGGAGGCACACACTTGTATTCCTAGCACTCTTTCCAAGGCCAGCCTGAACTACATGGCAAGAGTCTGTCTCAACAAACAAACAAAAACAAAGGATTTTGTTTTTAAAGGAGTAGAATGAAAAATTTAGAACAGCAGTTCTTTGGTGAGTGAATGAGAGCTCAGATATTAACGTTCCAGCTCCTGTATGTTTATATTGTAATATTCTTCACAACTTACACATTACATTCATTATTTTATGTATAAAATCATATAATAAAGATAGACAACCAAAATGTTCTTCTCTGTCATAATATTGTTGGGAAAATTCTTAAAGAATCTTTAGAACAGGCTGAGGGTGTAACTCAATGGTAAGTCACCTGCCTAGCATGCCTGGGGCCCTGGGTTGGATCCCCAGCACCGAAGTGGGGAAAAAGACCTAAGATCAATCTATTTTCCTTTCTAAGTGAAGGATATGTAAGAATTGAGAAGAGAGACCAAGTAAAGTCTGAACTCCAGTGCAAAGAACTTACAATGCATTTCTCCAGCTAACCTTTAGAGAAGCTCTATCAGCTGATACAGCAGATTCATAAAGCCCCAAATCACACTCCAAAACCCAGGCTCATATTAGCAGGCCAACTCCCTTCTACCAGATAAGACCGTTTGACATATTATGTAATCACTTGGAGAGTTTATCTTTTGATTCAGCAAGACAGATCTTCTGTCTGGAACACTGGACATTTTTCAAAGACTGGGAAAATGATGAATATTATCAGCAATTTCATACCATTCTTTGTGCCCTTAATTCTCCATGGTGAAGGTCCATAAAATAACTGGGGAGTATTAGAAAATCCTTCTGGGGCCTAGATGTATGTCTGGGAATTTCTCTTCTGAGACCAGTTCCTGAACAGTTATGATCCATTGCAAGGATAAAGGGAATCATCTGACATGTCTGCTTTTTGGTTTTTGTTTTGTTTTGTTTTTTGTTTTTTTGAGATAGGGTCTCCCTATGTAGTTCAGGCTGGCCTGGAACTCACGATGATTCTCCTGCCTCAGCCTCCCGAGTGTTGGGATTACAGGCATGTGCTACCATACCTGGAATTCATATGACATGTTTCTGAGCTGAGTTTTTATCCTTCTCATCAACATTAGTCTCATTACCAGCAAAGGTTAAGAAGGGGGAGCATGGGAAAGGAGAAAAGGAAGTGAAGAGGGAAGAGGGAAGTAGAGAGAGGAAGAAAAGGTAAGGAAAAGAAGGCTGAGGAAAATTTGGAGAGGGAGGAGGAAAGACAAGTAGAGAGAGAAAGTGGGAACTGGATACATTCCATGCTAGACTATTTCTATACAAATAATGTTACTTGCTTCTCAATCTTGTGAGGTACATCAGAAAACTTGTGACTCAGTAAAGGAGTGTCAGAGTCACATAGCCCTTATGTGGCTCTATTTAATTCTAGATCTTTCTGACTTTAAAAGCAAGCTTCTTCTAGTATCCTCTCTGGGAACTGGAATTCCAGACCATAGTAATGCACAAGGAGTAGGGGCCTGGAGCACAGAAATAAGATGGGAACCCCAAATATGTGAACAGTGAAAAGTTTCATCTCACTAAAAAGAAGAGTATTTGATAATTTTGACTAGTCTTGCTAACAATTTCATCAAATAGAAGGTAGACAAAAGAAATGGGAGAGACACTTAATTCTGGATAGCCAAGGACAATTGATTAAAGTGAAGTATGAAGAATCTTTGAAGAAAAGGACTATGTTATCTAAAAATCCAAAAGATGAAGAAGATAAAACAGAATGTAAACTTTAAGAAAACACGTTACTACTGGTTCAAAGAAAAGATGGAATCACAGAGGAGATAGTATCAGGAGACTCTGATCCAAGCTAGAAGCTCTGAAAATATACTTCTGGTTATTTATTTATTTATTTATTTATTTTTTGTGGCACTGGGGATTGAACTCACAACCTCACCCCTGCCAGACAGGTGCTTAAACCACTGAGCCAATCTCCCAGCCCTAGTTTTTGAGGCAGGGTTGCACTATGTAGCTCAGGCTGGCCTTGCGCTCACGCTGTAGCCCAAGCCAGCCTTGAACTCACAACGCTCCTCCTACCTCAGCCTCCGGAGTGTTGGGATTAAAGGTGTGCGCCACCACACCCGGCTACTTCTGGTTATTTAACAAGAATATTATAATGCTATTTAAGACTAAAGTAGAGGGAGAATTAAAGAAATAAATTTCTCTATGAACTCAAGTATGACCACAGAACATGTCTCAACTCATTCTGCCTCCAGGGAAAGTTCCAACACCAAGTGAAAGCTCTGGGAGGAAGGGCTGAGGGCTCTGTTGGTCCCATCCTGTGCCCGCACCAGAGCATCCTAGTCAGAGCTTGAGAAATCTCCATCAGAGTACGGAACAGGGGGGAGTCTAGCAAAACGAAACGGGAGACAGCTGCTCAGTGGTTGCTGATGCCCAGGCCTTAAGTCACAGGAGAAAAAAGGGGCTCTTGACCTTTCCATACAATCTGTCCTGGATTTCCAATGCAGGTGAGCTGCTGCAGGGATGCAGAACATTCCAGGAATAGAAGTGTACTTTTATCATCCATGGTCATGCCAAGAGGCAGATGGTATATTCACATGGGGTAGGTGAGAAGGGTTTAGTGAAGACCTCTGTGTAAGGACAAGGGCAAGGGCAAAGTTAAGGGAAACTAACAAGGCATGGAGCGGTATACTGGGGTTAGCAACCCCTTGAGCATGGAGCTCTGGGGGAGGGCTGCCTGGGCACCACAGCCATCACTATAAGAATGCAGCTAAGGACAACCCACAAGGAGGTGGGGGTGGAGGCATCAGAACTTATTACCCCATTCTCTATTGCACTCCCCTGTGCTCTGCAGAAGCTTTCTGTAGCCAGGGGCAAATGAGCCCACTGATGTGCTCTATGGAACAAGGCAGAGAAGGACGGCCGATGGACTCAAAGGGGCAGACAGTAGTCAGCATAATCATTTAGAAATTAGGAGTACATGCAAGGATTTAGCTATTAGGTTATTCACCACAGCACTGTTTGTAAAAGCAAGCACCATGACCTAAATGTTAGACAGGGGGAAAGAAATTATGTGATATCCACATGAGGGCAAAGACTACCTTACCTAAACTGCAGCAATCGAAACAATGCCTTATGTAGGAAATACTCATTGAACATTAAAAATGTGGTGTGGAAGTGGCTTATTGGCATAGAAAGATGCTTTACAAGGGTCACAAAATTATGTGGTGATAAACCCATTTGGTCTGATAGCTTGCTACATAGACAGATAAATACATGATGCAGGTTTAGAGAAACATATGCAGAGATAGAGTGACTAATAATGTGCTAAGTGGGACTGTTTTGTTTTGTGCTGGTTTGGTTTGGGAATTTTGTGCTTTAATTTCTCATTTTTCTGTAATAAATACAAATTGCTTTTGTAATAAGAAAATACTTTTTTGTGTTTTATTTATATAGTGGGGTTTGTTTTCCCCATGTTTCCCTTTCCCTTCCCTGTGTCAGCTCTTACTCCATAACCTTGAGAGTGGTGGCAGATGGCAGGGCAGGCATGTGGATGGAGGAAGGGGAGGGAATCCCAGCATATGGGAAGAATGACTCACGGCATTCACAGCTTGCAGAGCACTGAGGACCAAAATATAGAAGAGTGGCAGGACCTAGGAAAACCTGCTGTTCCCAAGGCTCAAATCCTAGGAAGCTGAGAATTACGGTCCATGCTGGGAATGACTAAAAAGCATTTTTAAGCTATTTGAGAAGGAAGATAAATAAGCAGAGGAGAGCACCACTGCTAGGGAAAGATGTCACATCATGAGATCCCAGCAAGGAGGAACCTTCCATTCCTATTTTGCTTTAATCTCAACCATAAATAAGACATTCTTGTCCTTTTTTCCTTCTTGGCCATTGTTATGGTTTATACCTAGATGTACCCCTAAAACCTCATGAGCTCATAGGTGGGGTTTTTGGGAGGTGACTGAATCATGGGGATGTGATACTTGTCAGTGGATTAGTCCACTGATGAGTTTATAGTTATGTGTGATGTTGGAAGGTAGAGAATGGTTGAAGGAAGTGGGTCACTGGAGGTATAGCCTAGAGAATTTGTCTCCCTTTCTACTTGTACTCCATGATCTGTTTCTCTCTCTCTCTCTCTCTCTCTCTCTCTCTCTCTCTCTCTCTCTGTTTTCTGCCTCCATGCTGTGAGCTCTTTCTCCTCTGCCATACCTCTCTGCCATGCTGCCCTGCCTTGGAATTGGCCAACTATGGACTGAAACCTCTACAAACTGTGAGCCAAAATAAACCTTCCCTCCTTTAAGTTGTGGGTGTTGGGTATCATGTCTCAGAAACCAGAAAGTAAGACAGCTATCATCACCACTGTCACCAGCAACATTAGCAACTCCACCATTATCAGTGAAACTGTCCCCAAAACACCACCATTAGCATTATTGCTGTTTCAGGCAGTGAACTTCCTAAGAACTGCAAATGTCTTATCCTTATATATATACCGTATGCTGGAACATTTAGTACATGAGGCTATAGAGTTCAATAAACACCACTGAGTTGACAAGGGTAAAGACACTCATTGATGAGCAGAAAACATGATGATAGTAGGAAGGACTAATACACTGGATGAAAAATATACAAACATTTTTGAACCAAGGGCAGGAACTTTTGAATAACATACCACCCAATATGTTATATCCCCTGAGATTAGATTCCCAACTATGCTTAGCCATAAACATAAAAAATTTAATGACAAAAGTTTTCACCAGAGTACTACTAGCAACGGCTTACGACTCAAAGGACTTGGCAGTGCTTTATACCCATGGAGAGGAGCCTGTTCTATAATCAATAGCTTTACCCCATAAACCTTACCACTCTTTGCTAATTCAGCCTATATACCACCATCTTCTGCAAACCCCCAATGTTTTATGCTTTATATATGTTCCACTATTATACTACAATATTATATACATTATGACATACACGTAAATTGGAAAAGTTGTCATGGAAAAGATAATATTGTGGAGGTCTGCACACCTTGCAGAGGAAACCACTATCCTAGATGTCAGTACCAGAACAAGTAGTTCTTGAAATAAACCTATAAAGGGAGCTGTAACCAACTCTAGAAGATGAAATATAGATTAAGGTCAAATGTTATATTTGAATTTCGAAACTGAGGCCTAGTTGAGCAATTCAATATGCAAATACATTCTTGTAATACCAACACATCACCACCAGATGACTTCTAGCTCTAGTCATTTAATATGGGTGGCCTGAGCTACAAGCAGCATTTAAAGAAAAGCCAACCTTGACAATTATTCAAATGTACCAGATGGTGCCCTGTTCCTGCTACTATCACTATTTAGCATTGCTGTATTAAATTACTGTATTTTCTTTCTAGAGATTTCTTGGAACAAAATAAGGTTTCAGAGGGCAAAAGCAATCTGTGCCTGCCTCCACTGCTTTTGGAAACTGCCTTAATACCAAGACAGGGAACAATTCTCAATTACTCTAGAGATTTTACTTCCCGTTTGCTAAAAATACAGATTTCTGGGGTTTCTCACCCACAGATCAGGATGGGTGGCAGAAACCCAGGGTGGGTCCCTGCCGCTGTATTTTTAAAGAAATCCTCCTCTTCCTCCAGGCAATTCTGTTTGTCAAACAATCTTAGGAACCCCTGCCTAATGGCTATCTACCATTATTGTGACCATTGTCATTGCTATTTTGTCACTTCCAGGTGGACCCTGCAGCTCAGCTTCCTAGCTCCAGGGGGCCATGGTTACATCTTTCCAGCAGAAGTGCTGCATTTTCTACTCCTCGCACCGCCCCCCCCAAGTCCACCTGCTGTCTGCCATCTCCCCAGTTGGAAAGGCCTGAGTGGATGGATTCACCTGAAGGCTTTCAACTAAAAGTGACTTGAGTTACCCACGTACACTAGCCAGGGGTATCCCATAAGAAGTGGCATAAACTAGAGAAATTCATCCTAAATAATGGCAGTCTTGGGCCAGTGGGAGACATTTTGAGAAAAACTCTGGATTACTACCATTGCAAACTTGCTGATTCATTTGCATGTGTGTAGGAATCACTGGGAGGTCTTGTTAAAATGCAGATTCTGATACTAAATGCAGTCACCCTCCCTCTCCATATCACGAGTTCTGCATCTGTGGATTCAACCAAACTCAGGTGGAAAATATTCAGGGTGGGGTGGGGGTAGCACTTGCAGCTATACTGACATGTACTTTTTTCTTGTCATTTTTCCTAACAATACAGTATAACAAGTATGTATGCAGAATTTGCATCATAATAGATGCTATTAAGTAATCTAGAGATGATTTAAAGGGAGCATGTGCATAGGTTCTATGAAAACACTGCACCATTTTATATAAGGGACTTGAGGATTTGCAAGGATTTGGGTATTCACAGGGTATCCTGGCGCCTATTCCCTGTGTATACCCAAGGATGACCGCACTGTACCTAAGTGGGCATTTCTAACAAGCTCTGGGGTAATGCATTTCTGTGTTCCAAGGACATTTGAATGTCAAGGGGTGCAGAAAGGTAAAAAGAGCAATCAGAAACTAGGCAATCACGAATTTTTAGAGTCCATTAATTCAGTAAAGCCCCAAGAGATAATCCTGTTTCAAATACACACATACACACACGAACAGATCAGATCATTTCAACAATTTTGACAACTTAAAATTCATTACTTTCTGCAACACAGGACACTGATGACAAAGAGCACACTGTTTGTTTATTTAGTGCTGGCGATTAACCCAGGGCCTTGTGCATACTAGGCAAGTGCTCTACCACTGAGCTACATTCCCAATCCTTCATGCAATTATTTTTAAACTACATCTCAATGACTATAAAGGTAAGCAGAAATAGATGTGTTTGTTTTACAAGGTCACCAAAATAATCGTTGATGATGATGGCACCCTGGAACCATGAGATTTCCATTAGCTTTGTGAAGCACTGTTACCTCCCAAAACTGAAAAGGTTTTGAAAACATTTAACTAGCTCTTGCTGTTAATGTTCTGTTGGAAGTTAAAGTACAATGTGAAACAGTAAACCAGGAATGAGAGAGCTGAGAACAATGGAGCTCAGTGCTGGCGTTATGGAATTTGAGCAGTAACCTATTCATAAACCCGGAAGTTCTCTACAAAGCCACTGGTTGGTCAAAATTTAGACAGTGCCAATTTCTTGGCTCTGGTTTGTCTTTAAGAGAATGAGCACCAACCTGAGTGTGTGAGCATGAAGCTTGTAGGGACACTCATGTCAAGGATCAGAGATGTATTGTCTCAACTTCCAGCTCTACCCATCACTTATAAAAGCCAGCTTTGTCACTCGCACTGGTCCAAACCCTCTGTCCAGAGCAGGTGAAATCTCTTGGAACATTTAGAGGTGTTTGTTTACAAGCCATTGAAAACTGCTGCCATTCTTGGGAGGACCCTGATTATGCTGCTTACTGCCCCTTCCCCAGAATGCCTTCTTCCTCTCCTCAGAACTCTGGCTTTTTAGCCTACAGCTGCTAGGCTACATACAGGCTGAGAAACACAGCACCAAGCAATGTCAGCCAAAAATTTTATCCATTTCTACAGTTCTGCCTATGCCTTTGGGAAGATATTATACTCGACTAGAAGGCTAGTCTTCTTCATATACACAACTTATTAGATTTTAATCTCTTGTGACTTTTTGAACTAGAAAGCACAAAGGAGGAATAGCCTGTCTGTCTAGGCTGAGACAATAGAGCAATTGTGCAGTTTATTTCTGGTGCTAAATACAGCACTCAGATTTATTTTTGTCTTGTGCTTTTACTTTTGACTAATCTATAACACACAGGAAAGTGCACAAATTATATGTGAACAGCTCAGCGAATATTTACAAATCGATCACATCCTTTGACTCACCATCTAAACAGGAATGGATCACTCTAGGTCTCAGTTATTACCTCTCCTGTACCAGAATGACTACTCTGATTTTTAATATGCCAGTAATCAGTTTAGAGTATTTTCAAACGTAAGATAAAATTCAAAAACTGACTTTTTTTTTTTAAAGGAGATGTTTATTTTGACTCACAGAAAAACTGACTTTTCTTGAGATGTGACGTTAACAGTTAATATTCAGGCTGGGGATATAGCTCAGCGGCACAGCATTTGTCTTTTTGAGACAGGGTCTCACTATGCAGTTCGGACTAGCCTCGAGCTCACTTTGTAGCCCAGGCTGGTTTTGAACTTGCAGTGATCCTCCTGCCTCCACCCTTCACAACATAATTTTATCACTAGCTTCCGTGATAATAGAAATTAAAACTCAGGCACTTGGCATAAATTTACAGGATAGAGCTTTAAATGGAAAGCAAGAGAAAATAGAAAGTAGGAGAAAAGAGGGGCACAGCTGTGACAATCATCAAGCCAGTTCCCTAAACAAAGGAAAGTAAAAGGATTGGGAAGGGACTTCAGTTTCAAAAACTGATCTGACAATGAAGATCAGACTGGCCTACTAACAAAAGAATGGGCCTAGCTTCTGACGTGCTAAAGTAGGGTAGGCTGGGGCCTGGTTGATCATTATCTCTGTCCTGGTTTCATAGTTTTGGAGGAATCCTTACAGCTTGAGGGGCAATTTGGTTCTCAGGAGATAATTGTTCTTACTTGGAGGGGGCAGGAGCCACCTCGGATCCCCTCCTGGGATAACTGCTCTCACTTTAGGGGTGATCTCATCACGGGGTAGTCTGTTAGACTCTGCTCTTCCTGAAGTCCAAAATGATTGCGGCTATAATGACAATGACTAGAGACTTCTAGGTATCACTCCCTGGGGTCTGGAAATGGACATTTAAAAGTTGGCAACTGAATGCACCTACAAGTCCCAGAAATTAATTTAGTTACTCTCATGTTGGTGTCCTCAATCTTGAAGGGAGAAGCGATAAGCTAGGTAAACTGAGGAATTCTAAACCTTGCATTACAGATACCCCTTGAGTAATTAACATGCCAATGTACAGAACTCAGAAGGGATCTGATGCAAAGCTTAAAGGTAATAAAGGAGACAAAAATGAAAGCAAAGATGTCGAGCTTTGTCCTGCTTTTAGTTGTCCATTGGGCATCTGCAGGTCCAGCTCCCAGGTCCCTGTCACAAATCCATTTTTCTGAAAATTTTTTTTTCTTTTTGCAATGTCAGGGATGAATCCAGGGTTCAGGATTTGCAAGGCAAGTGCTCAAGTACTGAGCTGTAGCCCCCAAAATAACAACTTTTGAGTGCAATTTACAATTGAAGACCAGTCTCTACATTTCAAAATAATGTTCTGGTTGTTTTTTCAATATTAGAAAAAGTTGAAATGCAAAATTAATTTAATACTGTCTCATAGTCTTAATAAACATAATGATACCTGCATGTGAGGTGCTGGGCAGGCAAAGACAAGAAGGCAAAATCTCTCTCTTCTATGAAATTCACTTTACCTGGCAAGTTTCTATTATTCTACATCAGTGGCAGATATTAACAGCATCTCTAATGTAGGCTTGGGTGCTTTGACTTTGAAGTAACGCAATAAAACCCTGTCCTTGCCACTGCCTTTGAAATCTGGGTGGTAGCTGCAGAACCTCATGCTAAAAGTAGACATCCAACACATGTTGATTAAAGAGGCGGTTGGAGGAGTTTGAAGTGTTACTGGAGTGAAAGTGGTGCCAAGAGGTGGCTCTCTTTAATTAACACTCTGTTGGGAAGAATCCCAGGCTCCCACTGGAATCACCCCTAATCCCCAAAGGGAGTACTGTATTCTATTTGCAAGCCAGTGTGACAAGAAGTGTTTCCACTGAGTCATATTTCCAAAAGTCATTGTTTTCCCCCTCCTGTAAACAAATGCCAATTAATGTGTACAATGTGACTTTCTTAGAGTGGAATAAAAACAGCAGCTGGGTGGCATGCAATTTGCCACCAGTACTTTACATTTAAAGACCGATTGCAGGCCACTTTTGTCAGTTAAAGAAACAAGAAATAATTAGCAAGGTAGGCTAAGAAGAAGAAGATGCTTGCGATACCTGGGTTTTCCTTATAGCTCAAAAGGCATTGTTTGTTATATTGCATCCAAATATAAAACAAACGATCTGTCTCCAACATAAACTATTTAGACTGAAAACCAGCCAAATGAAAGCAGCTGCCACTAGATTAAAAAGTCATTTTCTCAGCCAACTCAGATTAAAAAAGAAACCTTTTACGAACATATTTCTTCAACTCAAGCAGATTTTTATTTTTCTGTGTTTCAGCTGCACATAAAAATAAAAACAGCATCCCTTGGCATGACCATTTGCTAGAAATTTAATTTCAGATAAACAGATGGTGCTAAACTAAAAATATTAGTAGGGTATCAGCTATAAAATTCAAATCATTTAAGTATATATGTTGTCTCTAGTCTTTTTTAATACAAAGAAATTTCTTTCTGTAAACGTACCACACCAAAAATGCAGTTACTATTTATTTTTAAGGATTTATTTGTAATAAGGATGTTGAACAAGAGGCAGTGGGCATTTCTCGCATGCCCCCTATCTCTAGGGACTCAGAACAAAAAAAATAAACTTTAATGTACTGTTCATTTTTTTTACGTAAGGACCCAAAGATAAATCTGGATACAAGTGCCGGGCGTGGTGGCGCACGCCTTTAATCCCAGCACTTGGGAGACTGAGGTAGGAGGAGCATTGTGAGTTAGAGGCCCACTTGGGCTACAACGTGAGCACAAGGCTGGCCTGAGCTACGTAGTACGTCCCTGCCTCAAGAAACTGGTGTTAGGAGTTTGGTTCAGTGGCTTAAGCGTCTGTCTGGCAGGCAAGAGGTTGTGAGTTCGATCCCTGGTGCCACAAAAAAAAAACCAAATAAATAAAATAAAATTACAGATACAAATTTTTAAAGGCTACAAAATGAAATTAGAATTCCCTTTATTGGTTGATTTACGTGCTATTAAGACTTGGACCCACTTTGTGTGCTTGATGACATAAGTTCTACGTGGCCAACTTCAGGGACATGCATGGGTGCAAACAAAGGAGAAAAAGGCAGGCACAACAAATAGCTCGAAGGCAAATTTCCCAAGATTCATGAGTAATTAAAACAAAAAAAAATTTAAAACAGTTCCTCCAACTGCTCAGTGAAAGTTCCACCCCAAAAGCTCCAGCAACTCTTGGGAGCAGCAAAGCTTCTATGATTGGAAGAGCAACTTGAATTATGATGCATCTCCATGATGCACAGCAGTGCGCCCAGCACACCAGCAAGAATGCAGGCAAATGCCAGTAGCCGGCCAGTTTTGACTGTCAGAGAGTTCAACCAATGTCTGTACTGCTTCCCAAAAGTTTTTTTTATTTCTCACCCTGCCCCTCATACAGGTAAAGGGTTTCAATTCTTTAGAATATAGAAATAAAGCCATAGGGTATGTGCATCTTTGTTTTTCAAATGGGCTTGCTTACCAGTTCACATCCTTGCCAGCAAAACATTGAAGTTTCCCTTGATGCTCCTTTCTCTCCCACACTGGGTACTGGATACATCACTCAGTCAACACGATCAAAGGCAGAAATCTGGTATCAGTAGTCTATTGCAATACACAATGCTAAAGTATTTTTTAAAATTGAGCTTATTCCTGCTGCCACTGGTATCCCCAATTGTGAGCTAACTAGTTCAGATAAATAAATCAGTTAACTAATTCAGATAAATGCAGCGTTGGCATTATTTTTCTAGGAAATAGAAAGCCAAGCTCTATGTGGAAATACATTAGTCACATTAAAAGGATTAAAATAGAAAGACAGAAAATATACATAAAATCCTTTTAGTAGGATGCAATGGCACATGCCCATAATCCCAGCTACTCGGGAGGCTGAGGCAAGAGGGTTGTAAATCCAATGGAATATAGCAAGACTTCATCTAAAAAACAAATATTCCAGGGAGGGAAAAGCCAGCACCTCCTGAGAATCGGCCATGCTGGGACTGGGAGAGGCCACCAAGAAACCAACTGGCCAGCCTTTCTGGTAAGCTGCACAAGTTCTAGGGGGAGAGAAAAGTCAGACAGAGCCTCCTGTGAGCCTACCATTGCACAGGCTGAGAATCAAATATTGTGCCCCACCACCACCCGTAGCAACCGGCTGGTTCAGAGGACAGGCTGAGTTGATAGCAACTAACGGACATAAAGAAACTAAATGCTTGTATTGTTTGGTTGATTTTGCAGGGCTGGGGCTGGTGGTCTGAGCATCTCTTGGGAGGATGACAATATGCAATATGGGGGATTTCCTTCTAGCTTGTCTTTGAAGTCCAATATTGTACTGTTTTGCTTTGTTCTGATTAATTGTTTTGATTTATTCAATATTCTGTTTTAATTGGTTTTATTCTGTTTTGTTTCTGGTTTGATTTTGGTTTTCTGATGGAATGGACATTGTGAAGATGACAAGATATGCTATGGTAGCCATTGTTTTCCTAGTATCCTGCTTTGAAATTCTGTAACAATTTTGCTTGGCTTTGTTCTGTTTTGTTTTGTTGGATTTTATTATCTTTAAAATTAAAAAAATGAAAATCTTAAACAAACAAACAAACCTCCTGGATTTATACCATCTTAGTATAAATGTGGCTTTTTTTAATACTAAATTGTTTTTTTGTTTTTTTTTTTTTGCGGTACCAGGGATCAAACTCACAACCTTGTGCCTGCCAAGCAGGCCCTTAAGCCACTGAGCCAAACTCCCAGCCCAATACTAAGTGATTTTTAAAGCAAATTAAAGTTAGAAGTCTCTTTATTGGTTGATGACTGATTTTTAAGGCAAGTTTTCTTAACCTTAGTACTATTAGCATTTATACCAGATAATTGTTTGGGGGGCTGTCTTGTATATTGCAGGGTATTTAAACATACTCCTGGCCTCTACTCTTCTGATGACAGTAGCACAAACCCCCTCCAGTTAGGACAACCAAAGATGTCTCTGCACATTGCCCACTGTCTCTTTGGGGAGCAAATTCTTAATCCCCAAGTAAGACCTGAAAAGACTTGAGGTCCTTACTCAGTGACCAACTTATCCCAGGTGTTTCTCTTTCCCTTAGGAGGAAGATAGACTCACTACAAATGATAAAGCATTTTCTCGAAGACTTTTGGTTACAGTTACCAGATTTAACAAATTACAAATAGAGGATGTCCAGTTAAATAATTTTCAGATAAGTGACACATAAATTTTTTAGTGTAAACATGTCCCATCTATTGCTTAGTGCTTAATCTAGCAACTTTATTTTTGGTGAGGCACTAACACTGTGAATAGTTACTATAAATAAATTGCTAGTTCATGACCGAGAAAAACAAGATTAAACAGATAGAATGTCAAAGACAACATAGCTTGCAGTCAGTTGGGTTATAGTGAAAACAGCACCGGCAGCTCTGAGTTGGAACTTACCATTCGTGAAGATGTGACGCTAGGCAAATGAACTTCTGAATCCCCATTTCTTCTTTTATTCAACAATACAGTGGGAGAGAGAATTAGAATTCCCTTACACTGTCACAGCTGCGTGAGTTAAAATGGTGAAGGGAGGCACTGGGGATATAGCTCATCTGTCTGGCAAGTGCAAGGTCATGAGTTCGATTCCTGGTACAAAAAAAAAATTGAGACAGGTCTTTAAAGATGAGATGAAATATGCATGGCTTCCACCCCTTAGTCCTCTCTGGATAACTGGGTTCAGGAGTCCTACACTGCAGCACAGTACCTTTGGCCTGTCCTGCACTGTCTCAGACAGTAGGCAGCACCTGTCAGGATCAAGAAGGGATGAGGAAAGGGACTTGCTCACAACCAGCTCAGAGCTCCTCGAATAGGGCTAAGAGCATACATGGAAGCCGGGCGTGGTGGTGCACGCCTTTAATCCCAGCACTCAGGAGGCTGAGGTAGGAGGAATGTTGTGAGTTCGAGG
>RJWM01021385.1:0-35240 GCA_004363535.1 Dasyprocta punctata
TTTTTTTTTTTTTTTTTTTTTTTTTTTTTTTTTTTTTTTTTTTTTTTTTTTTTTTTTTTTTTTTTTTTTTTTTTTTTTTTTTTTTTTTTTTTTTTTTTTTTTTTTTTTTTTTTTTTTTTTTTTTTTTTTTTTTTTTTTTTTTTTTTTTTTTTTTTTTTTTTTTTTTTTTTTTTTTTTTTTTTTTTTTTTTTTTTTGTAGCTGTGTCAGTTTTGGTATTTCTGTCAAGAATATTCTAAAGACTTTTTTTTCCAGACAGGGTTTCACTATGCAGTTCAGGCTGGCCTTGAACTCACTTTGTTGTCCAGGCTGGCCTCAAACTTGTAGTGATCCTCCTGCCTCAGCCTCCCAAGTGCTGAGATTACACCAAGCACCACCATGCTTGGCTTTAAGTATTTTCTTGAGTGCTAGTTTAGCACCAGTATAACTTCTGAGTTGGCGTTTTCTGTGGAAATACCTTATTTTTCATCTACTTTGAAGGATAGCCTTGTTGGGTAAGTTAATCTGGCTTGGAAGTTATTTTCTCTTAGAGCTTGAAAATACCTGCCCTAACAATATATAACCTTGATAGAATATAAAGGACAGAAATAGAGCTTGTGGTCTTTGCTTGCGGCTTCACTACTTCATTGCTTTTCTGCCTTCTGCCTGTCGTGAACTGTTTCTTCTCTGTGATGCCCCTTTGCTACGCCACTCTGCCTTAGAACCAGCTGAGTACAGGCTGAAAACTATATAAACTGTAAGCCAAAATAAACCTTTCCTCATTTCACTTCATGTGGGTATTTCATTTCAGCAATGAGAAAGGCAACTAAGACAGCAGGTATTAAGAATTTCTAAAACATATTTGTGGGGGCAAGAACAAGATATGGGAGAAAGGGGGTTTACTTTGTGATGAGGAAAGCTATGTGGTTGTCAGAACTTGCTCATAGGGAAGACAATAAGCTCGGCTGGATATGGAAGAGCTGAAAGCTTACAATGGAAAAGATCAAGAAATAATACTAGTGAAGACAGGAGTCACTGTGAGGAAGCCAAATATGGAGAACTGAAAAATTTGAGGAGGAGTTTACATGTTTGTAAAAAGAATAAGGGGTCTTCTTTGGGCCCCTTTTCACCTAAATCTGGCCTTCCTCAATAATTGACATATAGTTGCTGATATGTAAGAAAAACTTTGCCCCAAGTGGGAAACTCAAAGTCCTTGTATTTCTGCAATTTAAATACAGATCTAGGCTTGAATCCTAGTCTTTCAAGAAGTTTTACTTCAATCCCAATGTTAATTCCTAAAGTGACCAGATTACTAAAGTGACCGATAAACAGTACTTTAAAAATTCTAACCTTGAGTTAAAAGAAAAAATGCCATGCTTATTCCATTTTATTCATGTATACCTTTTTATCTACAAACATTTTTCATTTGCCTTGATCTTTAAATTGTTATTTTAAAATGAGAGACAGAATCAATAGCAAGACTAGGGGATATACTCAAACAATAAGTATTTTTTCTCATTATTCTGTTCATATCAGTTATAATAGGAAAAAAGGTTATTCTGCTACAACTTCAGATATACTCTTAAGCTAAAATATAATTTTTTATTCTGAAAACTGGTATTTCCATATCTAGACTCAAATTTCATAATGGTTTTACCACTGCAAGCAAAGAAAATAAGACAATTAAAATCACTTATGTATTCCTTCTGGTATAATAAAAGCACTAAAAATTAAAGACCAAATGAACAAAAAATACATTTTAGGAAGCACTAATCTGTACAATATTGAAATTACATGGAACCTTAATAAGATGACCAAGTTAATTTATCTACGGTTATAAGATAATGTTATACTTCATAAAAATACTTAGCTCCACTGGAATGTTTTCAGGTTAGTATCTTTATCTTTTGCTTATTTCACTTTGAAATTAATGCAATACTAATTCAATGTTTGCTAGAATTTAAAGTTTGGTCCTAGATCATCAAGGGAAATTAGAAATCTGGGAACATGGGTCCTTGGGCCATGGAATTTAGCTCAGGAATGTGATCATGTAAACAGAAGTGTAAAAAGGAAGACAGGGTATTCAGGCATTTAGTATATTCAGGCCTGAACATATCTTTTCCCTTCTGGAGTATTTGAAGACTCTTTATCTGGTGTAGGAAATGGATTCTACCTCTAACATGCCTCTTGGATACTTTCATTCTTCTTAAATGTGCCTGAAAGTAACAATAAGGATCTGGGGCAAAGAAATGTTATTTTAATAATTTCTCATTTTTCGTTATACTCTTATGTGTTTTTTAAAGTGTTTTCCATATTAAAGCTTTTTCCTTTCTGTGTGTCTTCTTCTCTTCCCCCAACAGCATTGTCTTTCTCTAATTCTGCCCTGGTCTAATAGTGCCAATGGCCAGACTCTCAGCTAAAATAAAGTTGCTGAAAATGTCAAAAGACAAAAATATACCTGCTTTCAAATATACATATTGTGAAACATTTACAACATATATATAACAAATATTTTTCAAATGCTCACCATCAATTGGCAGATTGCATGCCAGATTACTAATTTCCTTTTCCGCAAGTTCTGTCCCTGGATTTTGCAAAAGAATATCCACTTTATTGACATCAATAATTCCTCCTTGGAAAAAAGGAAAAAATGAGAAAAACATATTGATTCTAAAACATGACCACTGATATCCTTGCTTATCAGTCTCATGAGGAAAACACCAAGGCACAATACTCTTCATACTGTATATATCAAGTGTAGTTGTGCCAACGGTGGTATTGGAATTAGAATTGAAATATTCTAAAGTGTTGAGCAACTGTTCAGTCATTTACAGCAAAGGGTAAAGTAAATGAAATATTGCTGACAATGAGAGTTTATTTTCCTTTCTAAATTTCTAGATTAGACACTCAACTCCTAACTAAAAAATGTGATTAGGCTCTGTTTCCATTTGGAGGACTATGTTATTCAGACAAATCTTGCCAGAAACAACTGAAATCTTGATAAAATATAAAAAGGATCTTGGAAGCAATGAAGAGCTGATAAGAGCATCGGAATTACCAGTCCATCATCTAAGGTAAAGCATAAATTTACAAAACAAAGAACACTGCCACCATGTCCTAACAATATCTATTGAACTGATTTTGAAGTTTAAAATTGATGGCCTCAGAGTGTATGTGAACAAAGCCAAAAACCTGGATCTGTCCAAAGAAGATCCTCTCCTCATATGGCTGGGATCCTGTCTTGGTTACTTTTCCCTTGTTGATAAGACAAAACACCTGACACCCAAAATTAGGGAAGGAAAGGTTTACTTAGCTTACAGTTTTTGGAGGTTTCAGTCCATAATTAGCTGGCTCCAAGGTAGGGTTGCATGGCACTGGGGTAACACTTCAAGGCAGAAGTCAAGCAAAAGCAGCCAGAGTAAAAGGGGGGCAAAAGCAAGCCTCTTCTCCTCCCTTATATAGTACACAGGACTCCCCCTCCCCCACCCAGGGTGGGTGTAGCATTCACAAATCGCCTTGCCTTCCCTTGCACAGGATGAGGATGTTTACAAAGTAAGACCCCTGGCTCCCTGCTGAGTCTCTCAGTTAAACTTCTGACCTTCTCAAATTGACACAATGAACAGGTAACTGCTGGTGCTTTACACCCCAGGATGTAGAGCTGCTGAGTTACTTAATTAAGCTTCTAGACTTCTCAAGTTGACACAATGTATAAACCATAACAGATCCTAAAGGCACTCAACCCTCAAGGTAAAAGTAAATAAGAAATAAACCTACACCACTCCCTCATCCAGGAGACTACAAGTGGTGGTGAGTAGTTGCCCTAAAACAGAAAGCACATGGAAAAATCGTCCTCAAGATGGGTACAAGCAGACCTAGTACAGATTGATAGCTCAAGTTCACCTCACTAAAGTAGATAAAATTTCACTCATCCTCCACTGATCCTATCCAAATGCCTCGCAGAAGCAAAGACAAGTATAACACAGACATTTCAGAAATTGGAACCAGGACAACTGGAAGTCTATGAAGAAAAAAAAGATTATTGAGACCACAGTTTTGGAAAGGAAAAGAACTCTCATCTAATCGTTTGGTAAGAGTTTGGCACTATCTAGCAAAATTGACAGCTAAATTTCAGAGCTAAATATGCACCCTAGAGACACTCATGAATCCGAGAATGTCAGAATACCCTATTATTCATAGGATCAGGGCTCATGATTTTAAAAAATGAAAACGTGAATGAATCTAACATAGGATGAAAAAAGCTACAAACAACAGAGTATATATAGTATAATTCAACTTATATGAAAAGTCTAACATAAGCTATATTGTTTAATGATACATATCTATGTGGTAAACTAAGGAAAACATTTATTAGAAATTCAAGTAAGTGGCTATTCTGGAGTCATGACTGATGGGGTTCATGACTGAGGGTGGGTTGCAATAGGAAGACCTCTATATTAAAATCAATGTCAGATCAATAAAGTATGGGAAACATGCTCATTCCATTGGGCAATTCTTGGAAACATGGGCATGGCTGGGATCTTTGAATGCTAATGTGGTAAATCTAGCTTTCTCCAATAAATTCATACCTTCATCCTAATGGAAATCTAATGGCCTAGGGAAGAAGTGCAAGGGTTCACTACACCAAATCATTTTATAGGGGATATAAGTCCAAAACCTTTCTCAGGCTCAATCCCAATGTTATACTCTCTTATATCTAGGAAATGCTCTAGCAATGATTAAAACCATTTTACAAAATCCAGGTGTTCTTTCTCTAATATCTAGTTTTACTTTATGTATAACATTTTACCAGGAAACATTTTATGTATTCTGATTGATATTAAATAATAATACTTTTTAAAAATGAGAAAAAAATGAGGAGCAGGATAAATCAATGACAGATGAGTCCCATGAACAAGCTTTGTCTCAAATAAGGCTACATGAACTTTCTCCATAAACAGTTATGTAACTGTGTAGTTGTAGGTGGGTCCATTGCACTAATAAAAATATTTTTTCTGGAGTGATGTGGGTGGATCCACATGTAGTTTCATCTTTTCTATCAGCTCCATATGCAGCTTCATCTTTCTTACCCTTGAGAAACAAAAAGCTACAAAGAAAATGAACTCATAAAGTATAATGCATGTTTTTACTGGTGGATCAAAGTGTAGAATAGAAAGTGGAGGAATATACTAACACAGATGTCTCTTAGAAAGGATCTATCCCATACAAAAGGAAAATTAGATAATGATGTAACCAAATGGTATCTGAGTAAGATGAACAAGAATGAATTTACCTATGACTAACTTGTCATTAGAGAGTATTCTAGGTACATACTACTTGGCTTTCCTAAAATTTTTATCCAAATTAACATCTTTAGCATTTTAATATTTACTTTGGGATTTTCTTATGATTTACTGTACCTCAGCTCTAACTCAGCATTGAGTTGGTCTTTAGGTTATCAAAGTAGAATTGCAACTTGTTAGTAGACCTTGGATCATAAAGTCTATTCCAAGAGTATCAGAATCCATACAACAATACAAGTAGAAGGATAGATCTGTACATACTGCATCACATGTTTTATGGACCCTAATGTTCATGATAGCATTAGGACTCTGCTAATTTCTGTAAAGTAGAAATCTATCCCACACTTTTCATTCTTTTGTTTTTCCTTCTTGCCTATGTAAATGGAGAGAGGATAATAGTTTATTTTCTGCCTTTGGCAATATTTACTTTATTGTCTCTTTTTACAATCTTTTGATTTTCAGTTTCCTGTGTTTTATGTCCTCCCTATGAAATATGTCTATGAGTAGCATCTTTTTTCTAAACATTTAATCTAATAGTAGACATAATCACACTCTCAATAATGGCAAATGAAACTTGAAATGTAATTTTTTTAAATATTGAAAGATGGAACTTATAGTTTTAGCATGGGTTCTTCTAAATCATATTTTAGAACAATACAATTAATTTTAGAGATTCTTGTATAGATGCTCATATTCTCAGACTGTCATGAGCAAACTAATTATGTTTTTACTGGCAGGTTTTGCTCAAGTTCATTTCTATGGTTTGGAAAATAGTGTCAGCAATCCCTCCATTAGAAAGAGAGAAAAATATGAGCAATATAACTACCGTATGTTATTTGAAGGTATTATTTTCAGGATATTATGATGACCATAATGCACAAAGACTAAGACTCAATGAGGTCCACACAAGTGTACCAGAAATACCAGTATCAAAATTAGAATTGGAATATCTTACACCTATTTGTTTTTTGTTAGTTGAGTAACTGCTTACCTATTTACAGCTAAGACTTTTGATCAATAGGGAGTGTTTGCTTTTATTTTCTCAGTCCCTAGATTGCATGTCTCAACTCTTGCTAAAATTTCTAATCAGCTTTTATGTCTATTATTTTTTAAAGTGCTAACATAGTATCTAATTATATTCTTTCTTGCCCTAATTTGAAAAATGTCAAGAGTATAGATGATAGAATATGTATCACTGGTAAAATATATTGAGAACACTGAAAAAAATATACAGGGTATCAGAATATAGGTAACAGTGGCAAAAATCACAATCAAATGATTAGAAAATTGTACAAATACAAAACATGATGATTTCACATTTATCTTCCTTTCTTTATGCATCTTACACACCTTTAGGAGTTTTCACATTATCCATCAATATCTTTTCATAGACTTTTGCATTATCTGTAAGAAAGGTACAAATCAGGTCCCAAGAGATCAAATGACTCATTTTAAAAGCCATAACTTCAGAATGACAGACTTTATGATTTGTCTTAAATAATTTATGATTTAATCTTAAACAACATAAACAGTGCTAAGAAAACATTTCTTAATAGGACTCTATACTTACTGATTTGCCTATCTATCATACTTTTTCCTGTTTAACCTCCAATCTCTTTCCTTTTCTCCTTTAGTTCACCTGCATTCTACTTATACTGTCATTCCTCCAGCTTAATCTTGTACACACTTTATCACTGGTTTTTAAAGAAAGAATAGACAATTCTTTGTCCTGGTGGCAGCATTAGTAATTGACAGAGCAGATTATTTTCAAACTACTATACTGTTTGCCTTGCTAGGCTTTCTTCTTAAAGTAGAACTACTAGCAGTTTATTCCAAATAGTTTCAGAAAGCCTTTGTTTTTTAAAAATCTGCTATCAGTCCATTGCGGTGGTAGGGGTTGGCAGGTGTTTTGCTTTAGTGTCCTCCCTGGCTATATAGCAATGTCCTCCCTGGCTAACAAACTTCTTTCTTCAAAATGAGTGTAACCAGACATGCTGCATGGTTCCCTCCCCCATTCCCATCACTTCAGACAGCACTGTTTGCCTTTTTGGAACAAAAGAGAGGGCACTCTGAAGTGGCTAAAATCAAAAAGGGAGGGATCTGGGTCCTTCATTAACATACTTGATTCACACAAGCTTTAGCCCCGAACCTCACAGAAACAGGCCTACAGTCAGTCACATAACCAGCACTTTGCAGCTACTTTTTCTTTTTTTTTTTTTTTTGCGGCACCAGGGATTGAACTCACAACCTCGCACCTGTCAGACAGGCGCTTAAGTCACTGAGTCAAACTCCTGGCTCTGGTTTTTTGAGGCAGGTTTGCACTGTGTAGCTCAGGCTGGCCTTGCGCTCGCATTGTACCCCAAGCTGGCCTCGAACTCACAGCGCTCCTCCTACCTCAGCCTCCCGAGTGCTGGGATTAAAGGTGTGCGCCACCACGCCCAGCTTGCAGCTACTTCTTGGGTTTTAGTTCAGGAGGGCTTCCTCCTGCATACTGACGAATGTCCATCACTGTAAATTACTTAAATACAACACTGTTATTTAAAATTCTTACCATCAACTTGCAAATTGTTCAACTGTTCCAGGTTTCCTTTAGGTATCAGCTCTATGCCCATATTTTGTAGAACACTTTTAACATCACTAATATCATATTTCTCTCCTTCAAAAGGTATAAAGGTAAAAAATATAGTTAGATGAGAGTTATACTGATGGAACTCCAAATACAAGCATACAAACCTTAACGTCTATTCAGCATCAACTGCCATACGAATAGGAGAGGCAAAAGAGAACTACCTTCCACCTTCATCAGTAGCCATCATAGAAATGTAATTTATTTTCTCATCACAAGGAAAATGGGATAATTAAAATAATAGAAATAAACTGCATGTGCATATGCATACATACATACATATAATATTATGGTAGGCAAATCCAAACTTTTTATCATTTTAATTGTGACATATATAAAAATTTTTAGAAAAGATACTAGCTAAACCTAGAAACATGAATCTAGTAGGACATCTACAAAAATATTGTAGCTAAAATAACACTCAGTGGTAAAACATTAACCTCTTTTTCCCCAAGATTATGAATAAAACAAAGATCATCTACTATCATCTCTTCTGTTAGACATGGACTGGAAATCCGAGTCAATGCAAGAAGAGACAGAAAATAAATCAAAAGAAAAAAGAAAATCAACACTATATCATTTGAAGAAAGGAATTAAAAAATGACATCACTTTGAGATTACATGATTGTGTAAATACAAAATCCTGTGAAATCTATAAAAATTACTTTAACTAATAAGAGAATTCAATAAAGCTGTGCTATACCAGATAAATAGAAAAGTCAGTTTTGTTACTATATACTAGTAGTCAACAATTAGAAAATTAAAGATTAAAAATCACAAGGGCTGGGAGGTTGGCTTAGTGGCTTAAGCGTCTGCCTGGCAGGCGTGAGGTTGTGAGTTCGGTCCCAGGTGCCGCCAAAAAAAAAAAAAAAAAGATTAAAAATCACCTACAATAGTATAAAAGGGAAAGATAATTGAAAGTAAATCTAATAAAATATCTAGTTCTCTGCACTTAAAACTATAAAATATTACAAAAGAAATAAAAAACCTAAATAAAAAGATTTATTAAGATATACATTTTTATTGTTGAGATATCTATTCTAATCTATAGCCACATTATCTCAACTGTGAAGATGTCCATTCTCCCAAATAAATCTAGATGTGACACTATTTATGTGAAAATTGCATCATTTTTTGAACAAGTTGATAAAGCAATTCTAAGAATTTATAAAGAAATGGCATAGACTCAGAAAGTAATCTTGAAAAAAAAACACTAAATTGAAAGATTTATAATTCTAAGATTTACTATAAAGCTCCAATAACTGAGACAGTTTGGTGCTACCATTAACATAGAAATAGATCAATGGAGCAGAATACAATGTTCAGAAATTAATCCACACAAATAAAGAAATTATTTTGGATACCTATATCTGACAACATGTAAGATATACAATTATATATATATGATATATATGTATAACACAATCTAATAAAAATTACCAAAAGACAACAGATATTTCACAGAAGAATATATAAAATTAGTCAATAAAAACATATAAGGATAAGTAACATCCCTAGTCATTACAGAAATACAAATTAAAACCATAATAAGTTGTAATTTCACATACATGTTTAAAAATTAAATCCATTAACACCAAATACTGGACAAGGATGTAGAATGCTCATGATTTTTTTTTTACTTTAAAAATGAAAAAAAGGATAAAAACAATACATTTCAAAAAACTAGGAAATTAACACTAGCTAATATATTGAATATTGTTATCCTGAAAGTAATTGTTCAGATTACAAAATTTAGGCATAAAAAATGATCAATCAGGCAATGAAAACATAAACTGTTCTTTTTGATTAACTGAGATTAGTAGTATAGTTATCTTGAATATATTTTTAAGAGAAAAAAAGACACAGAAAAGAAAAACTAAAAGCAAAAGGGACAAACAACAAACAAACAATATACAACAAACCCAAAACAATAACAATATAGGCTTTCACAACAAGATGATAGAAATTTAACAATGGTTGTTATGTTGCATATTGTTATCTTCAAAAGGGTTGCTTAGATTACCAGATATAGACATATAAAACTGACCTAATCATATGACTTTTAACTGTTCTTTTCCAAGAACTAATAGAATTAGTAGTATTGTTACCTTAGCTATCTTATGTATATATATACAAATTTATGTCTTTTTCCTTTTCCTTTCCCCTATCCCAGTTACTTTTCCCCTTTGAGTAGTTTCTTACCCTTACACAATATTTATTGTAGGTTTTAGGTCTTACTTGCTCTTTCAGTTTCTTACACTAGGGAGACAATATGGCATTAAAACATGCGAGTTTGATTTATTTCACTTATGAGTAGAGTCTCAAGTCGCATTCACTTACCTGTAAAAGCCTTGATGCAATCTTTTTAGCTGAGTCATACTCCATTGTATAAAAATACATCTTTTTTATCCATTCTTCATTTGAAGGGTGTCTGGGTTGTTTCCATGATTTGGCTATTACAATTTGTATTGTGCTGCTATAAACATGGGTGCACATATATCACTGTGGTATGATGTTTTCAGTTCTTCTGAGAAAATGCCCAGAAACGGGATAGCTCGGTCAAATGGAACCTCTAATCCTATCTTTATGAGGAACCTCCACACTGATTTCCACAGTGGTTGCACCAGACTATACTCCCACCAACAGTGGAGAAGAGTTCCCTTTTTCCCCACAGCCTCTCCAGCATTGATTATTGGTTGATTTCTTGATCTTGGCCATTCTTTCTGGAGTGAAATGCAATCTCAGCATTGTTTAAATTTGCATTTCTTGAGTGACCAATGATGTGAACATTTTTTCATACATTTATTTGACATTTGCATTTCTTTATCTGAGAAGTATGTATTCATCTCAGATGCCCATTTTTTGATTGGGTCCTTGAATTTTAGGGGTCTGACTTTTTTTAATTCTATGTTTTAGATAAAAGTCCTTTGTCTGATGGACAATTGGCTAAGATATTTTCCCAATTTGTGGATTTCCTTTTCACTCTGTTGGAGACTTCCTTTGACATGCAAAAACTTTTTAGTAAGACAAGATCCCAGTTGTTGATTTTGGGAAGTATTTCCTGTGCAGCTTGATTTTTGTTCATGAACTGTCTGCCTACTCCTATGTCATCAAGATTTTTACCTACTTGGTCTTCCAGCAGATTTAGTGTCTCTGTTTCAATATTCAGATCTTTGATCCATTTTGACTTTAGTTTAGTGCATGGTCATAGACATCGGTCTAGTTTTAGTTTTCAGCATATGGAAAGCCAGTTTTTCCAGCACCACTTATTAAAGACATTATCTTTCTTCCAGTGAACATGTTTGGTCAAAGATAAGGTGGCTGATATTGTTTGTAGTTGTGGTTCTATCTTCTAATCTATTCCACTGATCTTCAAGTCTGTTTTTATTCCAGTACCATGCTGATTTTATCACAGTAGCTTTGTAATATAATTTCAAGTCAGGGATTGTGATGCCTCCTGCTTTGCCTTTGTTGCCCAGAATTGCCATTGATATTCTAGGTCTCTTCTTGTTCCAGATGAGTTTTTTTTTTGTACTGGTAATTGAACTCAGGACCTTATGCAGTTCTAGATGAATTTTAGGAATGATTTCTCTAGATCCGTGAGGTATGCAAGTGGTATTTTGATTGGAAATGCATTAAATCTGTGTAACAATTTTGGGAGAATGGCCATTTTGAAAATGTCTGTTTTTTCTGTCCATGAACAAGGAATGTCTTTCCATTTTCTGAAACCGTCTTTGATTTTTTTCAGAATAATATAATTTTCAATGTATAGATCTTTTACTTCCTTTGTTAGATTGATTCCTAATTATTTTTTTTGAATGCTATTGTGAAGGATTTGATTTCCCTTATTTCTCTCTCAGTGAGTTTGTTGCTTGTGTACAAGAATGCTATTAATTTTTGAGTGTTGACTTTGTATCCAGCTACATTACTGAATTTGTTCATTACATCTAGAAGTCTTTTGGTGGCATTTTTGGGGTCTTCTATGTAGAGTATCATGTCGTCTGCAAATAATGATAGTTTAACTTCTTCCTTTCCTATCCTTATTCCTTTTATTTTTCTCCCTTGTCTAATTGCTCTAGCTAACATTTCTAGAGCTATATTGAAGAGGAGTGTTGATAATGGACATCCTTCTCTTTTTTTTTTCCTGGCACTGGAGATTGAACTCACAACCTCACGCCTGCCAGACAGGCACTTAAGCCACTGAGCCAAACTCCCAGCCCTAGTTTTTTTGAGGCAGGGTTGTACTATGTAGTTCAGGCCAGCCTTGCGCTCGCATTGTAGCCCAAGCTGGCCTCGAACTCACAACACACCCCCACCTCAGCCTCCCAAGTGCTGGGATTAAAGGAATGCACCACCACACCCATCTGACATCCTTGTCTTGTTCCTGATTTTAGGTTGAAAGTTTTCAGTTTCTGTCCAATTAGCAAGATGTTAGCTGTCGGTTTAACATATATGACTTTTATCAGATTAAGGTAAAGACCATGCATTCTGATTTTCCATAGGGTTTTTATCACAAATTAGTGTTGGATTTTGTTGAAAGTTTTTTCTGCATCTATTGAGATGATCATGTGATTCTTGTCTTTGGCTCTGTTGATATGGTGCATTATGTTTATTGATTTGTGAATGTTGAACCACTCTGCATTCCTTGGATGAATCCCACTTGATAATGGTGTATAATCTTAATGACTTGCTGCATTCTGTTTGCCAGTATTTTATTGAAGATTTTTATATGTATGTTTATTAGGGAGATTGGCCTGTAGTTCTCTTTTTTGGTTGGATCTTTCTCTGGTTTTGGTATTAGGGTAATATTTGCTTCCAGGAATGAGTTACAGAGACTTGCTTCCCTTTCAATTTCATTGAAGAGTTTGAGGAGTGTTGGCATTAAGTCTTCCCTAAATTTCTCATAGAATTTAGCAGTGAATCCATCAGGAGCTGGACTTTTTCTTGTTGGTAAGGATCTAATTACATTTCAGTTTCATTAACTGAAATTGGGTTATTCAGCAGTTTTACATCTTCTTGATTCAACTTTGGTAATTCATATGTTTCTAGGAATCTGCCCATTTCTTCTGTGGTGTTGAACCTATGAAAGTAAAGGGTTTCAAAGTAGATATTGATGATCTTCTGCATTTCTGCAAGGTCTGTAGTGATTTCACCCTTTTCATTTCTTATGGCATGGATATGGGTTTTTTCTTTCCTCTTTTTGATAAGGTTGGCTAAGGGCTTATCAATTTTATTTATTCTTTCAAAGAACCAATTCTTTGATTCATTAATTCTTTGTATTGTTTTCTTAATTTCAATTGCACTGATTTCTGCTCTGATCTTTATAATTTCCTCCCTTCTCTGGGCTTTTGGCTTAACCTGCTCTTCTTTTTCTATGTTATTTTTATTTTTTATTTTAAAGATAGTAAAATTCAACAAAACAAAACACAACAAAGTCAATCAAAACAAAGCAGCAAAATTGTTTCAGAACTTCAAAGCAGGATATTAGGAAAACAACAATAGCTATCATAGTATACAAGTTCCAGTAAGTTGTATAAGTATTTTCATTTGATTGTAGATATTGTTAAATTTCTTCTTTAACTTCTTCTGTGACCCATTGGTTGTTTAGGAAAGTGTTATTTAATTTCCATGTGTTTATGGGGTTCTTGTGGTTTTTTGTCATTAATTTCCAATTTTATTGTGCTATGGTCAGATAATATGCATGGGGCTATTTCAATTCCTTTGCATTTACTTAAGCATGTTTTGTGGTTTAGTATATGATCTATTTTAGAGAATGACCCATGTGTAGCTGAGAAGAATGTATATTCTGTTGTTGTTGGGTGGAACATTTTGTATACATCTATTAGGTCCATTTTTTCACAAGTTTGATTCAATTTTGTTATTCTTTGACAATTTTTTGTTTGGTTGATCTGTCTCTTTGTAACAATGGGGCATTAGGGTCCCCTGTTATAACCATATTAATGCTTATTTGATTTTTCATTTCTATTAAGATTTGTCTTACATAGTTGGATGCTCCCATATTTGGTGCATATATATATATGACTGCGGTCTCTTCCTCTTGAAGTTTTCCCCTAACGAGTATGTAGTGACCTTCATCTCTTTTGATCATTCTTGGTTTGAAGTTCACGTCTGTGAATAGAATAACTACCCCAACTTTTACTCTGCATTTCTGTCACATACAGTATCTCTACTTTTTCTGTTTAATTGTTTGCTCTGCCTATTGTTTTCCTTCCACTGTTGTTCTTGGAATTGTAGTCATCTTTATCTCTTTCTAGAGGACCTTTCAGTACTCTTTGTAGTGTTGGTTTGGTGGTCAAGAATTTTTGCAGCAGTTCTCTGTCATGGAAGTATCTTATTTCTCCATCAATTTTGAAAGATAGTTTTGCAGGGTACATCAATCTGGGTTGAAAGTTGTTTTCTTTCAGGACTTGAAATATTTCAGTCCAAACTCTTCTTGACTTGAAAGTTTGTGTTCAGAAGTCTGACATAATTCTGACAGGTTTTCCTTCATAGGTGATCTGTTTCTTTTCTCTGACAGCTTTTAGTATTCTGTTCTTGTGCTGAATTTCTGGGATCTTAATTACTATATGTCGAGGTGAAGATTTAGTTTGGTTATGGTTTATTGAGGTTCCATATGTCTCACTTATCTGTGTATCAGATTCTTTTCCTATGCTTGGAGATTTTCTGCTATTATTTCTGTAAATAGTCTTCTTATGTCATTTGTGTTGACCCTTGCTTTTTTGTTGACACTTATCAGTTTCACTTTGCATCACCTTGCAGCTGTTGAATCGTTGTTTCCTGGTTCCTTGTTATTTTTAAGAGATGTTTTCTTTCATGATCATAGGCTTCCACCCTGTCTTCCAGGTCTGAGAGTTTATCTTCAGCTTCATTCAATTGACTTTGCCAGCTTTCAGTGGAATTTTTAATTTTTATTATCCCTTTGAATGTTTCATACATGCTAATTCTGTCTTATATTGTTGATTCAAGGTTTCCATCATTTATCTAGATCTTCTTTAGATACATTTCACATTTTTTCATAATGTTTGTCATTTCTTTTTTTTACCTGAGAGATTATTTCTGATCTGATTTCCTGTATAGCTTCATGGAGTTGTTTACTTTAGTTGCTATCATTTCAGAAAGTTCAGTTGTATGATTTTTAATGTCTCACATTTCAGTGTCTCCTGGATTTGTTCTTGGTGGGCTGGAGTACTGAGACTATATCTTGCTCTTTTTTCATTTTCCTCTGGGACCTGTGTGGCCAGGCACCCTCCCGATGGATTGCACTGGGACACTGGGCTAGGCAGTGCTTCGATCCTCCGATACCCATGTGGCTAGCTGGGACACACCTCTGGAGTATGGCACTGGGGCCTTGCTCCTGGCTGGGCAGAGTTCAGAACCTCAGAGACCTGTGTGGCTATCTGGGATGCACTCCTGCACTATGGTGCTAGGGCCTTGTGCTGGAGTATGGCATTGGGGTCTTGCTCCTGGCTGGGCAGAGTTCAGAACCTCAGGGACTTGTGTGGCTAGCTGGGACGCACTCCTGAACTATGGTGCTAGGGCCTTGTGCTGTGATGGACTGAGCTCGAAATCTCCAGGACCTGTCAGCTAAGCTGGTCACTCCCTGATGGATGGCTCTGGAGCTCTGGGCTGGGCAGGTTAGTACCTCTGTGACCTGTGAGACTGGCCAGGTGTTCTCCTGATGGATTACACCGGGATGCTGGGCTGGATAGAGATTGGATCCTCTCTGCAGTTAGGAGGAATGTAGTCCCAGAGTATGGTGTGAGGGCCTTGTGCCTGGATAGGCAGGGTTCAGAACCTCCAGAACCCACACAGCTAGCTGGGGCACACTCCTGTAGTGTGGCCTCTTGAATACAGTTTTAAAATGGTTCATCTACTTTGGAGAGCAGTTTGACAGTTTTTTAACAATATACATTTATTTTATGATCAAGTAATTCTACTCTTAGGTATTTATCCAAGAGAAAAGATGTACAGTCAAATGTAGCAGTCTTACTGATAATAACCCAAACTATAAATAACCTAAATGTCCAACTATAGGAGCATAAATAAATTATGGTATATTCATACAATAGAATAGCAGTAACAAATAACACATACCACAGATACATATAGCTACATGGATGAATTCAAAAACATCATGCAAAATACATAAAACATATCATGTAAAAGATCATATGGTTCCACTTATGTGAAGTGCAAGAATATACACATAGGTCCAAGAGTTACTGTGAGCTCTATGAACCTGCTCCCAAGTGAAAGTGTTGAACATTATTTTAAATAAATAAGCTTAGGGGACCTGCGTGAGCACTGTGGACCAAAGGAGGAGAAAGAAATGGGCTTCTTGGGAGCCCACCCAGCCAGGCCTGAGCGCCTCCAACCAGGACACAAGTAAGACAGCCTTCCAGGGGCCTGCACGAGCAACGTGGACCCCAGGAGGAGAAAGAAATGGGCTTCTCGGGAGCCTGCCCAGCCAGGCCTGAGCGCCTCCAATCAGGACACAAGTAAGACAGCCTTCTGGGGACCTGTGAGACCAGCATGGACCCCAGGAAGAGAAACACGTGCCCCCCCGCAACTCCATACGTCTACCGGCGTGTGGGCTAAGAATCAAGGACAAAGCTCCCCCCACCCTGTAAAGCAACCTGCTCATTTGGAGGTCTGGCTACATTGATAGCAACTAAGGTGCATAAAACAACCAAATGCTAGTATTGTTTTGTTCATTTGTAGTCCTGGGGTTGGTAGCCTAAGCATCTCTTTGGAAGATGACAGTACGCAATGTAGCAAAAATGGGGAACTCTCTTCTGTCTTGTCTTCGAGCCCCAATATTGTTCTCAATGTTTTGCTTTATTCTAATTTTTTTGCCTTATTTTATACTCTTTTTATTGGTTTTAATGTGTTTTTGTTTTTATTTTGTTTTGGTTTGATTTTACTATACCTGTTGGAAAGGTCAACTATTCTGAAAATAACAAGATCTACCATAGTAGCTATTCTTTTCATAGTATCTTTCTTTGAAGTTCTGTACCAGTTCTACTACTTTGTTTTGATTGACTTCATTCTGTTATGTTTTGTTGGATTTTACTATCTTTAAAATAAAAAAGATGAAAAGAAAGAATTTTGGGACCTCATAATTCAGTATGAGAGAAAGATACTATTCTAAATCCAAAAGATATATGTCACAATAATTCTGATATATGACTAAAACAATGAAAATATTATGTGAGAGCATGTAGCAGGTGTACAAACCTGAGAAGTTGTCACTGATTAAACTAATTGGAACAGGACAAATTCCTGGATAGTGTTTTTGCTGCTATATGCCATGGTAAAAATTTAACTATTTCCTTGCAGTTTTATTTCAAAAGGTAAGTTAAGTCACTGAAAGATTTTAGTAAAAATATAATACCCTTTTATTTGTACTGTCATTGTTTTGCTGATTTGTGTAGCATGGAGTAGAAAGAGTCATGACATTAAGCCAGCTGGTCTGTGAGGAAGATTCTTTTAACATACTGGTTCAGCATACTTAGGGATAAGTTACCATTGGAAATGAATTGAGGAAGAAAAATAGGGCATATAGTGGAAAAGTTACAACGGATTAATCAAATCTGGGAATGCCTCTTAGACTTTTCTCACATGAACATATGGAGAAATGGGGAAGGAGTTTAACAAATGGATAAATATTGTAAAGGATAAAGCATGAGAATAGACGAAATGTTGAACTTTACCTATGTTATATTTGATATGCCAACAAACTGTTACAATTAATTGGCAATTGATGCATAAATCAATAGCTAGAAGAGAAGCCTAGTGACAATGTTGAATCATTGCTATACATAGAATAAAATAGGTACTTTATATGGAAAATCATTTTGAGAATATTAGTTGTGAAAAGGAGCAGAAACATTTATTTGTTCTTGAACAAATTTATGCCTATCAATTCATAAAGAAAACATTTCATAACAGGGAACCAGAAAGAAGTAGGGGTAGCTTGCCCATTAGCTGCATATTGGACAAGATATGGCATTTTTATACAATGAAAAGCCACTCAGCTCTAAAGAAAGATAACCTCAAGGCTCTTGTAGATAACTGGATACAACTTAAGATCATGCTCATGGATGAAATGATCCAAAGACACATGGGTGAACATCATGTTGTCTTCCTAGTAAAAAAATACTAAAGGAGTCAGTAGGATTCAAAATACACAATGCATAGTGTAAAAATGAAAGGGGAGGAAGTGTCTAAAAAGGGAAAGCAGTGGCCATTGTTAATCTATTATCATGATTTGAATCCCATATTGTTTTCATTGTCCTGTTTAGTTTGGTTTTATTCTATTTTGGCTTGTCTAACTTTATTATATTTGATGGCATGGACAGCTATTTGAAAGATAAAAAATACATTTTGGCAGCCATTATTGATATCCTATCCCCTTGCTTTGAAGCCCTGTGTTGCTTTCATTGTTTTGTTTTGAGTGATTTTATTGTTTTGTGATTTGTTTGATTGTATTATGACTGATGATGTAGGCAACTACTTAGAAGATAACAAGGGGCATTATGGAACCAGTGTTGTTTTACTATTGTTTTGAAGTCCTATATTGCTTCCATTGTTTTGTTTTTATTGGTTTTATTCTGTACTATTTTGTTCGATTATATTACGCCTGACGGTATGGGCAGTTATTCTGAAGGTAACAAGAGGAAGGGAAAAGGAGGAAAAATGGAAGGGAGAAGGAAAAAGACATAAATTTGTATATATGTATACATAAGATTGCTAAAATGACTATACTACTAAATGTGTTAGTTATTGAAAAAGAACAGTTAATACTCATATGATTAGGTCAATTTTACATGTCTACATCTGTTAATTTAAGCAACTCTTTTGACAGTAACGATATGTAGTATTACAACCATTGTCAAATTCCTATCATCTCGTTTTGTAAACCTATAATGTCATTGTATTGGAGTTGTTGCTGTTTGTCTCTTTTGCTTTTTGTTTTTCTTTTCTGTGTCTTTTTTTCTCTTAAATAAAAAAAAGAAAAAATAAATAATCCTCTGGAAATAGTATAAAGGATAACAGTTGCATGAACAATAAAATAACTGATACAGTGGATTCCATCATGATACGAAATTTTGGGGTTCAAATGATACTATCAAGAAAGTGAAAAGGCAGCCCAGAAAATGGGAGACAATATTTGCAAAACATGTATCTGACAAGAGTTAATAGTAAGGGGACAAAATATCCAATTTATAAATGGGCAAAGAATCCAAGTAGACATATCTTCAAGAAGCAATACAAAGCCGGGCGTGGTGGCGCACGCCTTTAATCCCAGCACTCGGGAGGCTGAGATAGGAGGAGCATTGTGAGTTCGAGGCCCGCTTGGGCTACAACGCGAGCGCAAGGCCGGCCTGAGCTACATAGTGCGACCCTGCCTCAAAAAACCAGGGCTGGGAGTTTGGTTCAGTGGCTTAAGTGCCTGTCTGGCAGGTGTGAGGCTGTGAGTTTGATCCCCAGTGCCGCAAAAAAAAAAAAAAAAAAGCAATACAAGTGCCAGTAGTTTGGCTCAATGGTTTATGCATCTGTCTGGCAGGTGCGAAGTTGTGAGTTCTATCCCCAGTGCCACCAAAAAAAAAAAAAAAAAAAAGCAATACAAATAGCCAATAAACATATGAAATGATGATTAATATAGTTAGTCATAGGGAAAGTGCAAATCAAAACTACAAGGAGATATCACTTCACATCCACTAGGGTGGCTACAATCATAAGACAAATAATAACAAGTGATGAAAAGGATAGAGAAATCAAAAACTTCTTCATGCAATATTATAGGAATATAAAATGTGCAGCCAGTTTGAAAACAGTCTGATAGCTCCTTTGAGAGTTAACTATAAGTTTAACATTTGATTCAGCAATTCTACTCTTAACTATATACCAAAACATATGTTCCCAGAAAACTTTCATGTGAATAATAAAAGTAGCATGATTCATAACAGACAAAAGGTATAAACAACCTAAATGTTCATCAACTGACGAATGAATAAAAGTAAAGGGTGGTATATCCACTCAATGTAATATTTGATAACACACAAGAATGCTACAATATGGACATGCTACAATATGGATGAACCTAAAATATCATACAAAATGAAAGAAGTCAGTTACAAAAGACTCACATTACTCCATTCATATGAAATCTCTAGAGTGGGCAATACCACACAGACAAAAAATAGACAAGCAGTTGCCTAGCAGTTGAGAAGGGGTGTTGTAGGAAGATAGGTGGGTGGTAGCTAAAGGGTACAAGTTTTCTATTTGAGATGATGAAAATATTCTAAAGTTAGACTGTAGTGATATTCACACAACTCTAACTATACTTTAGAAACAATCAATAAGAGGGCTGGGGATATAGCTCAGTGGCAAAGTGCCTGCCTGGCAAGCACAAGGTCATGAGTTTGATCCCTGGTACCAAAGGGGGAAAAAAAGATAATTTGATAATTACAAACAATCAATAGTAGGCTTTAATTGTGTAAATTGTGTGGCATGTTATATTTCGATAAAGTTATTTTTAAAAAGCAATTCACTCTAGCTGTGTAGTTGTTTGACTAGACAGAGGCATAAAAAACTTTCTAGGGGATGGAAATGTTCTACATTTGGAGGGAGGCAAGGGATTTCATCTAATTGCACAAACTCAACAAATAAAACACTTACGATATCTGCATTTTATTGTATGTCATTACTACTTTAATTAAACATTTCAACCAAAGTTCATACTCTTATTTCATCTGATTGTATCAAACATTTAAAACAACTGAATATCTGTGATTAACACATATTACTAGAATCCAGATCTTTCAAAATATACTATCTCCCAGTCTTAGGTTTCTTTTATTGCATCTTTAGCATGGTAAAAAGTGACTGATACCAACATTGTTTTCTGGCAACTCTTTTAGCACCTCATGGCTTACACTATAAAAAGAAGAGAGATCACTTGCTTTTTTAAAATTCCATCTTTTTCTTTAATGTACTCTTTCTATGTTTTCAACTACTACAGCTATCTAGAAGTTGCCAATTACATAAATAAGTATTCTGTTTGTTTTGTTTAAAAGATCTTATCATAACCAATGGATAAATTTATTCTTGAACTTTGGACAATAGCAATGCTCCAAGAACAGGAAAAATATTCAACTTCCATAGTCATATATACTATCAGGTAGAATAAAGGCTAAATCTTCACTTTCAGATGCTGAGGTTAGTTAAAATATCTCAAGTGCCTTGCTGGGCATGGTGTTGCATGCCTTTAATCCCAGCACTTGGGAGGCTGAAGCAAGAGGATCGTTTGTGAGTTCGAGACCAACCTGGGCTACAAAGTGAGTTCAAGGCCAGCCTAAACAGATCCTGCCTCAAAAAGATAGAGCTGGGGATTTAGCTCAGTGGTATAAGTTCCTGTCTGGGAGGCATGAGGTTGTGAGTTTGATCCCCTGTACCAAAAACAAAACAAAACAAAAGTCTTGCTTTTCTATCCAGAATACTCATAAACCTCTTTGAAAGTTTCACAATTCATTCTACTATAATTAGATCGTAACTAGTCTCAATAAAGTCAACTGTACCCCAAAAAGAGACATCCACTGACTCAGACTAGAAAGACAAGGAGGTAGGTGGAGATGTGACAGAGACATTGGAAGAATGTAAAAAAAGAATTTTCAGAATCTCTGTATTGCTTATGGAGCTGCCTTTCTGCTGTGTCACTGAGAAAGAAATAAGCTCCAATGCATTATAAACTTTCTTGAAAACACAGGTTATTAAATGAAAACAAAGTGCATCTTACAGTGTTGGCACTCAGTTTACTTTGTGTAGGATAACTGTGTAAATATTCTTGAATTTGTGGTTAGTATGAGATCACTACCAAACGTTGAAGTTCAAAAGTAAATAAATACTTGTATCTGTCAATAGTGTGTTACTATTACAGGTATTGTCATTCTTTTTGTTTCTCTCCCATTTTGGATAGAAAACCTTTTTACTTTATTCATTCACTAAATGTTTATTGATTTAATATGTGATAGGAACTATCCTTGGGAAGGATACAGTGAAGAACCAGATATGATCTCCATTAAATGGACCTTTTTTTAAAGCAAGATGATAGTCATTTGTAATACAATACATTTAGTTAGAAAGAGTTGAGTGAAGGTAGAGATCTATGATATAGTTTAATAATGATGGTAGAGAAACAGGAGCTAGGTTAGAATTCAAGAATTCTCAACCACTGAGCGTGCCACTGGTGTTTTATTATGGAACTATTTTTATTGTGTTAAAAAGTCCCATGAATTTTAGAGCACTCAGTATCCCTGACACCAAGAAAATGTAATGCTTGTAGTATTCATCCATATACTAACTTGTGACAACTAAAAATTTCCCAAGTGTGGTAGATCTAAAAACCAATGTGAGAGGCAGTCAATACCACATTGATTATTAACTCAGTATCTGAAAAAAACATGTAATGTGTGAGGGTCAGCCACAGAACTTCCGTACAGAAATTTGGATATATTGATCCAACATATGGGTGACAAAATGATATGAAGATATAAATATGAAATTCTGGGGGATATACAAGGAAGAGGAATTTTTTCTAGGGAGAGTGTTAAATAAAACAATGAACTTAAGACAACTGTTTCCTATTCCCTAGCAATTCCTGAGATTTTCTTTTTAATGAAAAAGTAGGACTTATTTTTACATTTGGAATAAATTATTCTTTAAGATCTGTGAAATATCATTCAGGTATCAAAAACACTAGTTTTTATTATTAATTTTATTGGTACACTTTAGAGATACATAATGATCACATTCTTCCTAGGGAATTTGTACCTGTACATAATATACCTTGATTCTTCTTTTTCCCCAGTCCCCTCTCTTCCCTTCGACCCCTCTTCTCCTTGTTATTTACAAAAGCTTCGTTCCCATTTTTTCCTTTTACTCTTTTTTTCTTTTCCCTTTCTTCCTTTTTCTTTCCCACTCCCTATGCCCTTTCCCATTTGAACATGAAAACACTAGTTTTAGAAATTTTCATATTCTTTTTTACAAGCATAAACTCTCTTCAAGGCACAGTCATTTCTACAATACTCACTTTTAAGGTTTTCTGTCAGGCTTTCCATTTCCTTTTCTGTGAGCTTAATCCCCATTTTCCCCAGAGTGTTGGTCAAGTTATTCATGTTAACCTTCCGTCCTTAGGAAAGCAATTAGAATGGAAAGTGAAAAATACAGAATGTTTCCAAAATATTAAAATTTCTGTATATTATTAAATTAGAATGTGTTACTGACGTACAAAAGATAATATAACCTGTGTCTTTGTATTATTAAATATTTTTAAAGGATCACCAAGACTTTGTTTTGACTATTCTAATTGTCCAGAAAAATTCAACAAAATAGTTAATCTAAAATCTATCTTATTTTACCTTACTTTGGGAACAACCTGAGATAGCAAAGTGCAGCAAATGTAGTTTATTGCCTAGAGCTGGAGACTAGAGATTTCATTTTTTCTACACAATAACAAGGAGCTATTCTCATTTGTCCAAACCCCAGATTTTTTCTCTGCTGAGTAAAATTGCTAATCCTTCATTTCAGTATTTACTTTATACTCCTTATTTTATTTATTTTATACTCCTTTTTTACATTTTACTTCCATTTTCTTTGCCCTCAGTTGGTTTTTTCTTTCCCCTGATTCTTCTATGGCCTTTTGTGGAAACTGTAGTGATATTTATATTTACAGTGAAAGAAGGCACTACCAATAAAATGGACTTATTTGTGGAAGTGATTGAAGCTGGAGATCAATCACATGTGTGGGGCTAAGGTAAAGCCAGCCCCAAGCAAATGGAGCACCTGAAGAGAGCCATATGAACAAGGGGTTCCAGCTCCGAGAATGTGAGGCATACTCTATATTTTCCTACAAAGTATAAATTTATTCTTAATAATCTTCTTAAAAGTCTGAAGCATTGAATTCTTTAAAAGATGGTGAAATAAATTCATAACAAAGCCACTTTTCATTCACTGGCTCCAGGATAGTTATAGATAGGACTCTAGCATGTGGAATGAACACTCATACTCTTGTTTCTTCTTTGTAATTTCTCATTCCTTTCCACTCTGATACTTCCATGTTCCCTCATTTTCTCATTTTAAACTTTGGGACTCTCAATGGATTCAGGATTAAAGCCAGCATTTTTCAGCCATTGTAGAGGGACTTCTAACTAATGACTCAAGTGATTCTCAAACTAAAAGCAAGATGACATACTTGGTACCTCTTCTAAAGGTAAAGCAGTAATGCCTCCCAAAAGTTTCTTTAGACAATCTATTCTTAGACAGAAATTATAAATAGTATAGTAATGATTATAACATATAAGTTTCTTTGAAGATTATAAGTACATTGTCATTTTATATTCTTACCATCAACTGGCAGATTATTCACCATCTCCCATTGTTCTTTATTTTTAAATTCTATTCCAGTATTTCCTGAAAATGTTTTTGTATCGTTGACATCAATCTCTCCTCCTTCAAAATAAAATAAAAGAAGGATTTTGAACATATTGTCACTGATTTGAAACAAACAAAAACAATGTTTTACTACATTCAATTGCTGGATGAACAGAGACCTGACCTATCAGGTAGGCCACTGAGTCTTCAGACAGAGATATTTAATTTAATTCTGGTATAACCTACAAATCACAGACAAAGGAAGAGAATACACAATTATGAATATACTTGTCTTTTGGTGTCTATGGAGGACTGATTCCAGGACCAAAAAATCTGTAGAAAATGTATAGCAAATAGTGCAGTATTTGCATACCATTTTAATACCTCCTTCTATATATTTGAATCATCTCAACATTACTTTTGATACCAAATACAGTGTAAAACCCACATAAATAGTTATTACAGAGTACTGTTTAAGAAATAACGACAAGAAAAAAGTCTATGCATGTTTAATACAGATGCAAATTTTTTCTTAAATTTTTCAAATCATGGTTCATTGAATCTGCAGATGTAGAACCTGTGGACAAGCAGTACTGACTTTATATAGTTCATAATAAATAATTCATATAATTACTAGCCTTACTTTGAGATCACAAAACTTGCTTTCACCATCAAACTAAAATTATGCTTTCCTACCACTGTAGAAATTATGTTAATCATTGGCAGTCTCCCAACAATGGTTTTAGAAACAAAAAATTAAAATTTTATTGCTAAAATGCTGATAGTTTAATATTAAATTCTATGTATTTATATATAAGCATTTTATTTTTAAAAGTGTGGTTATGATAGATTTTATTTTATTTTATTTTCAGCACCGGGGATTGAACTCACAACCTCGCAGCTCTCAGACAGGCACTTGAGCCACTGAGCCAAACTCCCGGCCCTGGTTTTTTGAGTCAGGGTCACACTACGTAGCTCGGGCCGGCATTGCACTCGCGTTGTAGCACAAGCTGGCCTTGAACTCACAACGCTCCTCCTACCTCAGCCTCCCTGAGTGCTGGGATTAAAGGTGTGCACCACCACACCCGGCTTATGACAGATTTTAAAAGCTCATGTAGCCAACAGGTGGGAATTAGCTTCAAATTAAGAGAAAGTACAAAGAATTAGGTTCTTAGATTTCCAATAGCATTTAACTTTAAGTATTATACTAAGATATTACTTATAAAAACTTTTATTGTGTTCATTAAGAGACTAATAGCAATATTCTTAATAAGTGTAAAAAAAGATTTAGCTGGGATAGATCCAAAACACAGTGGCTATAGAATAAGAATATAAAGTACCTACACTGTAAAAACAAAAAACTTGAGGCAGAGTCCATTATTTCTACAATTTTATCTGAGTTTTTTTTCAATTTGTAATTTTCAGTTTTCTGGGATTTAGCCAAATTCACTTGGGGAGTCCAGAAAATACATTTGGTGATTCCACATTACTTCACAAACTACAGAATGATTCATGTTGCCCATGTTTTCTCTTAAACTCTCACTTCTGATAGAGAGGAAAAACTCTTACAAATACCAGCAGTGAAAGAAGTGAAGACCATAATTCTCATCTTACATCTTTACTAACATACTGCTCTTTTCAACTACTATATCCATGTCTCAGTGATTGATGACTAATTATTACTTTGTTATTATAACAATGGTTATTTGTTCTTTACTACCATATTTCTTACTCTTTCCTGTTGATTTTAAGCTCATCTCTTAATTCATGTATGCACACTGTTAATTCCCACATAAAGGGAAATAGACATAAATCTTCTTAATTGTAATAAAGTATGCTATGTGCAATGATTGAAACAAACTTATAAAAGATATACGCAATGGGGAGATATTAAAAAAATACCAGCTAGCAAAAGGGGTAGAATATAAAGATATAAGCAGGATTTCAAAGAAGTCTCCCTTAGAAGGCACTTTATGTATTAGTTCATATGTGTGTGCCTGCATGGCAGTATTTGGGAGGTGAAAAAGAACATTGCAGTTAGATGCAACAATGAAACTATAACAGCATAAGCATTAGTGAGAAACATTATACTGTATATGTGCTCATTCAATGAAATAATCTTAATTGAGAAACAAGTCTGTGTGGACATCATGCTTGACATTAAGGTTGAAAACTAAATTACTCATTTATTACAATATATTGCCTATTTTCAAGGAACTCAGACTCCAGTCCAAAAGACAAAAATATGAGTAGATATTGATTATAATGGAGAGTATCCTGGGTTGGAGGTAGTACACAGCAGCTTGACTGTTTGCATGTATTTGCAATAATGTGCTTTGTAAAAGGCTTGATCAACTATGGAGACTCTTAAATCACTTCATGTTCACTGCTGGTGTTTATACCCATATATGTGTATCTGAAAGGAGTCTGATATCATGAACTAACAATAAGAAATGGGAACTTTGGTTAAATGATGTGAAAGCTTATCACATTGTTACCAGTCCTCATTAGTGGCAAGTAAAACATCTGGCAGAAGAGAGCTGTATAGGTAAACTGAAAAATCATTATCATTGGGTGTTTTAACACTGTGAGGCCCAGACTGTCTCACTGTGAATATTCTCTGAGTATTCCACTTACCAGTACAATTATTTAAATATAGGATGACCAAAAATTGCATGTTTTTTTCTTAATTGTTATACAGGAAATATAAAAATGATAATTTTATCAAATTTATTCAATAATTTTTCTGTGTATGGCATACCTTATAACATTCAGCAACACTGTGGATAGTCAGTACATAAACAAATACATTGCAAGAATGACACTCGGGGTAAACTGTTAAGGGATTAACGCAGACAATCTATCTTACATTTTATATCCTGGAGAGATGATAAAATTCTTAACTTGAAAATGTGGAGTATAATTTCCAGCTTAATCTTTATTACACTTACTGATTTAAGGATGCTAGTAATGATGATAAGAATACTTGGAAACAGAAAGAAAATTAAACTAAAAAGTTATAGGGTTGGGAGTTTGGCTCAGTGGCGTAAGCGCCTGCTGGGCAGGCACAAGGTTGCGAGTTCGATCCCTGGTACTGACTCACTCTCTCTCTCTCTCTCTCTCTCTCTCTCTCTCTCACACACACACACACACATACACACACACAAAATAAAAACCTAAACAATTATACCCTCTGTGTGAATTAAACTCACAACCCAGTTACAAAAAGAAAATAAATTTTAAAAATTTCATTGAATTGTGATAGATGCAACACAATGTGGTAACGAGTAATTTGTGAAACTTCCTGGAGAATGAGCTCTCCTACATATTAAAAACATGAGTAAGCGTTATCTAGGTAAAGTGGTACAACTATGAATTTTACAGTAGAAAGTTTAAAAATAAATGGAACAAAAAATATGTCTTATGCCCACTGACAAGTGTGAGTGGATTAGTGTTGCTGGCATATTAAACTATAATATTTCTGTGATGTCTTTTTCTGACTTTGGTAACAGGGTAATTCTGGCCTCATAAAATAACTTAAGATGTGTTCTCTCCTAATTTTTAGAAGACTTTGACAAAGCTGACATTTATTCTTTAAATGTTTGGTAGAACACTCAGCAAGAAAGCCATTTGGTCATTTTTAAAAAATTTGGGGGAGTATTCTGATTATTGATTCAGCTTTACATGCTATATAGATCCATCAATATTTTCTATTCTTTCTTCAGTCAGTTTAAGTAATTTGTGTTTCTAAGAATGTCCACTTGGGGCTGTGGATATGGCTCAGTGGCAAAGCACTTGCCTGGTATATGCAAGGACCTGGGTTTAATTCCCAGCACAAAACAAGAAGAGCAAGAACAACAACAACAACAACAACAAAAGCATACTGGCAACAGAATTTGTTTCACCTATATTATTATATTCTTAGTATAGAACTGTTTATAGTGTTTTTTTTATAAATTTTATTTCTGTAAATTTGACAGCAATGATGTGCTTTCACTTCTGATTTTAGTTATTTGTATCTAGTCTTTTTTTTTTATCAATCTAGGTAAAGATTGATGAGTTTTATTGATCTTTTCAAAGAACTATTTTGACTTTCTTGTTTTTGTAGTCTGTATTTTATTTCCCCTTTCATCTTTATTTCATTCTTTTTGCTAACACTGAATGTTGTTTACTATTCCTTTTCTAGCTCCTGAAAGTTATGTTATTCATTTGAGATCTTCTTTTAATATAGGCATGTTTATCTATAAATTCTCCTTTGAGCACTCTTCATTACACTGCACAGTTCCCATTTTTTACTATGTTGCATCTTATTTTCATTCATCTCTAAGCATCTTTTTATGTTGCTTGTGATTTCTTCCTTGACACATTTGTTGCTTAAGAGTTTATTGTTTAGATTCTACACAGTAGTTGTAAATTTTCCAGTTTTCCTTTTGTCAGGTATTTCTAGATTTTATTCTGTTGTGGGCAGAGAAGATACTTGGTATTTCAGTATAAAAATTCATTGTGATTGTTCTATGGTCTATCCTGGAGAATGTTGCATGTGCACAGAGAGAATATTGGCATTGATGCTAAATTTCATTGTTTTTACTATTGTTCAAATGCTTTATTTTCTTATTGATATTTTGAGATGTATCCATTATTGAAAGTGTTGTTCTTAAGACTTCAATTATTATTATAGAATTCTCTTAATTCTGTCAGTATTTTCAGAGCAGATGAATCCGCTATGGCATAGAAGGAGAAAAGCACCTACTTTGAATTTAAGAATTTAGAAGGACATGGGTATAAAGCATAATAAAAAAATTCCATAATCAAAATGGTTCCCTTTGTGTAGTCAATGTGTCTACACAGTGTTTAGAATTAAACACAAAACCAAAACATATTCTAATTCAGGAGAAAAAGTATTTTGGAAAACATTTTAAGTTTCGAGTTTTTTCAATAAAGATTTCCATTCATTATTTGTATTTTTTGATCCTAAATAAAGTTGGCACTAGAAAGATCTATAATTAATATAAATCTGATCTGACTATACAATCTCATAATTTTATCACTTTTATATAGCCTTCTTAGGGCCTACTGGAGACTGCAAGGGCTTTGCTTAGCCCTTGATGGCAGGCTGCATGAGTGAAGAGATTTATCAGCCAAACTAAAATCTAAAACATGTGAAACAATTTTATATAAACTAAACTATACTAATTTTACTCCGAAAGCACATTAACAAAATAAGTTAAGTTCCTACGAAAATCTCATGGGCATCCTGTATGACTCACCAGTAACTGGCAGCATTTTAAGCAGCTTTCACAAATTACTAATGGTGAGCCTTATTCTCAACCTTCCAAAATATTTTCCAAATCATTTACATCCATCTTTTATCTATGGATAAAATTAAGAGTCTTATTTGATAATTCAATAGCTGTTTTATTATTCCAAACAATCAAAGGAGTGCTTACATTCACTGTTACAGTCTGAGTGTTGGCGTTCTTCTCAAATTCACATGTTGGAATTTAAACCTCACAGTAATGGTATTAAGGGTATTGTCTTTGATGACCTTTCGGTGATTAGGTCATGAAAGCTCTACCTTCAAGGATTGGGGTCTAAGAGGATGAGTATCTTAGTAGTAAAGTACTTGTCAAGCACGTGTGAGACCTTTTATTCAATCTCCAGGAGTAAAACCAAAAAACAAAACCACCAACCAACCTAACAAACAAAAAATACCTTCAAGAATGGGACTAATGCCTTTATAAAAGAGCTTGAAAGAGCAAGTTTGCTTCTTGGGGCCTTTATGCCTTGTAAGAATCAAAAAGGTGCCATCATTGAAGCGGAAAATAAGCCCTCACCAGACACCTAATCTACGTGCAACTTGATCTTAGACTTCCTAACCTCCAGAACTGTGAGAAACAAATTTCTATCATTTACAAACTACTCAGTCTAAAGTCTTTTGTTACAGAAGCGCAAGTGGGATCAGAGACACACATACGATATCAACTTCGGTTTAAAGAAGTTCAAGGCCAAAAGTTTCCATTTCCCTACCGATGTTTCCTTGGCATTTAGTAGTCCCCCATAAGTTGACAATTTCTCATCGTAAATATCGATGACTCTCTAAGTTGTTGTTTTCTGCAGATGAAGGTATTTGGTCAGCTGGTTTGGGGCATACTAAAATTATCAGGGATTAAGGTTCTTCAGAGGCACACAAATGATGCTTTAGCGGAAAGTCTTGCTCCTTTATTTTTGAGTCCTTGAATGTAATTATAACAGCTGTTTGAAAGTTATACACAAAGTCCAACATGTTAACCATATCAAATTATGTATCTATTGATTGATGAAACTAGTGATTCACTTTATTTTTATTTGACTATAATATACACTTTAATCTTCTTTCATACCTACATAATATAGTATGCTGGATGTTGTAATTAATACATCATAAAACCCTTGATTTTGTGCTAATCCTCTAAAGCATGTTCATTTTTATTTCAACAGGTAGTTTCATTTCTTAGTGACTTTAAACTAGTGTAGGCTTTACTTTTACATTGTAATGACTGATCTAAAGCAATACTGTCCAACAGACCTTTCAGTGACACAGAACCATTCTACACCTATACTATCCAATGCCACTAGCCATTCAAATTGTACTAAAAAATTTCTTGGATAAATAAGTGAAAGGCAAAAAAAGAATCAAATTTAAATTATTAAGAGAAAAATATTATTATCTAAGCCCTATGAACACTACCAAAAACATCAACCTCAAATCCACATTATCCTGAGAGCACAATGCTGTTATTATGCCCCTTATCACTCACCATTAATGGGTAGATCTGGTGCTAAATTAGTAAGTTTCTCAGGTGTGAGTTTGAGTGCCATGTTTCCAAGGATGCTGTCAAGGTCATAAACATCAGCTCGCAACCCTAAAAAAGAGGAAGGTGTCAGCAAATTGGAATAAAAGTAAAAATAATGTAAATATTAATTCCTATCTATTGAGGTTGTCAATTTTATCATAAAAGAACCAAAGGACATTGTTTTAAAAGACTATTAATGAACTAAAAATTAATCTTCTCATTTATATCTAACATTGAAAATAAGCTTATAAGAAACTATATATTTATGGGAGGTGTTGAGACAGGGTCTCACTATGCAGTTCAGGCTGGCCTTGAACTCACAGCAATCCCCCTGCCTCAGTCTGTCAGGTGCTGGAAAAGAAATTGCATGTTGAAAGATAGTTGAAAAACTATCCATGTAATTTGTAGCAACAAAATATCAAATTTTATAATTGCAACATAACTATACAAATAATATAATTCACTTGGTTACTTAACTTCAAGTTATACTAGATTCTCTCATGTTTTTATATGCAGGTGTCTTTTATTATTTCCACTGCCAAAGATAAAAACCTAAGATAACTAGAACATCTTTATAAAAAAAACCGTTTATTCAATCAATATAAATATATATCTATATATAGTCTTAAATTAACTGTGAAGATATATATATGATTGCTAGGAAACAAAATTTAATGACAAAGAAAAAAACAAAAGCAAAACAGAAGCACCTCAATTAATCTGTCTACTCAATTTGAATCTCACTTACCTTTCACAGCATTTGCATGTTTCAGTAATCTATTCTTATATATTTTTCCATTGGCTATAAAAAGAATACATTATTTTAGGTCATAGAAAAAAAGTTACTATGCTAAAGTAATGCAAAATCTCTAAATTCATAAATGTGAATCATAAAACAACTAGATCCTAAATCATACCTATCTTCTAAAAATAATAAAGTAAAAATAAAAACAAAATTCTTATTATGGTAAATCTGTCAATTCTTTAGCACCTGAGACAATACCAACAAGGCCAAAGCAAAAACTTTTCCTTATATTTTTTCTGAATTTGTTTCCTAGTATAACTGTATATCTCTCTTCTTTCTCCTAAATTCTGTACATCTTAACCCATCAAAGCTTAGTAGAATGAAGGATGTCAATGTTCCTGATCTCTGATGACAAGATACATGTTGAGATAATTTACACATTCCTAAGTATAAAAAGTAGTTAATTCTGAGATTATGACTTTTACTATCTCAAATTTATAAATTATCTACTGTAAACATGGGTTATTGTATAATGCAAATTTTTAAAACTACAACTGCAACTTCCTCAAGATGATACTGATATTTATAATAGTAACTCCCTTAGTGACTATACTAACTCACTTGAGGGCAATATTAATTCTCTTTAAAGCTATTCTAATATTTAAAATGCCCACCATCAGTCGGGAGTAATCTATTTAACTCCAAATGTTCTCTAGATGTGAGCTCGATCCCCATATTTTGTAAAACATTTTCCAGGTCACTGGGATCAACTTCTCCTCCTTCAAAATATAAACAGAGAAAGATTAAACACTTTAAAAATACTTAATTATGAAAGATGAATTAAGGTACAATGATACTTGCCAAATAATAAGTAGTTGCACATACAGAAAATAGTATTCTTTTAATCTTACCTGAAAATTTATTACCATAATGATGGTTACAAAATAATATATATAGAACTAAATAAAGTATATGTCATTTCAAAATTACTATAGTGAGAAACATAATGAGCAAAAAATACAGAGTTTGTGGATGCTTAATCATGACTTCATTTCTGTGAGAGTGGCATAGGTGATTAAGTAAAGCACATTTCTGGATGGTCTGCATGGATCATGGGAGCATGAACTTGGGGACTTTGTCTGGTTCCTGGCCCCTTCCTTCCTTTCTGGGTCCTTCCCTCTCTCTCTGCTTCTTGGCTGCCATAAGGTCAGCAGTTTTTCTGCACTATGTCCCTTCACCGAGAGGTTTCTGCTTCGGAGCCACCCTGACATGAACTGAAACAATGAGCCAAAATAAACCTCTCCTTAAAGTTGTCACACATATTGTCCCAGCAATGGAAAGCTGACCAACAAAGAAAATTGGTATTGAGAATAGGTTCATGGGTGTTATTATATGTGACCATGTTGTTTAGAAGCATTTGAAACTGGTTTTCAGGAGAAATTTGCAAAAGTTTGGAGTACTGAGTTGGAGAAAGGATGTAAGCAGAGCTTGAGTGGCAATTTTGGTGGGATTTCAGAAGATTAAAATGCTGATAGGAATGTGAATAGCAACTATTATCTTATGAGGTTTCAAATGGGAAAGAACCACCATATCAAATAGCTGCATTTCAATATGAATAGTACTGGCATTCAGCAAGGGAGAGATAGAAACTGCAAGACATGGAGAACTGGGAAAGCAGCACATAGAGAGTAGGAAAAAAGGCACACCAGCACTTGCTACCTTGATTCCTAGGTCACAGGAACTCTCCATTGCAAGGGAAAGGGTGAATGGGAGAGTTGCAGTGGGCCCCATTCCGGTGCATATGAGCAACACTAGTGAGAGAGGAGTTTCACAGATATCACAAAGCATAGAGCCCACCAAAAGAGCTGTGCTTCAGGGAAGTAAATTGCAATGGCTATGTTGTTACTTACTATCAGTAACAATAATCTTGAATGCAAATAGGTGAAATTCCTGATTAGAAGATGCAGATATGCAGACTGGGTAAATGCATCTCTCTCTCTCTCTCTCACACACACACACACACACACACACACACACCAGTGTATAACACTATGTTATAATGAATGAACTTCACCACACAAATGGAGACAAAAGGGAGCACAAGTAGCTACACTCACATCAGATAAAAATGCTTTAAGAGGGCAACCCACTCGGGCCCCCTTCTGTCCCTCAGACAGAAGCTTTCTTTCTCTCAATAAATATCTTTTGCTCTTAAAAAAAAAAATGCTTTAAGACAAAAACTAAAAAAAATGACAAAGAAGGTCACAATATAATAACTAAAGGATCAATTTTTAAACATGTCTACTGTAAATGTATATGTACCCAATGCCAGAGTAACTTTAACAACCAATTTCCATCAATGGTCAGATCACCCATACCCCCCCAAAAAAACCCAGTAACATCAGAGTGAAACTATTTTATAGACTAATTAGACTTAACATTTACAGAACATTTCATCCAACACCTACAGAATATGCATTTGTTCATTCATTGTAGACTACACAAAAAAATCTTAATAATTTTTAAAAATCAGAATCACATGATTTTTATGATAATGGCATACGACTACAAAAACAAAAGAAAATTTAAAAATTGTGCAAATAAATATATGAAGACTGAACAGCATACAGTAGAATGAATAATGGGTTACTAAAGAAATGAAAAAGGAAATTAAAAAATTTCTTGAAACAAGTGGAAACACAGATTGTGGGATACAACAAAAGCAGTACTAATAGGGAAGTTGAAAACAAGTGTGCACTTTAAAGAAACAAAGGAGAGATTTCAAATAAATAACCTAAAAGTGCATCTCAAGGATCTAGTACAGAAATAGCAAACAAAATCCAAAAGTAATATAAGAAAAGAAATACCAAAGGTCAAAGCAGAAATAAATGAAATAAAGGTAAAAACTATAAAAGATCAATGAGCACAAGAATTGATTTTTTGAAAAATAAACAAAATTAACAATGTTAAGTAGTCTAACCAAGAAAAAAAAGAAACAAATATAATCAGAAATTAAAAAGGAGATAACACTACATGCCCACAAATTGGAACTGGGAAGAAACTGAATTTCTATTTTATTTATTCATTTATTTATTTATTTATTTGTGGCACTGGGGATCGAACTCACAACCTCACACCTGCCAGGGCAGGCGCTTAAGCCGCTGAGTCAAACTCCCAGCCCTAGAAACTGAATTTCTGAAGACATATAAACTACCAGAACCAAGCCATGAAAACACAGAAAACCTAAATTGACCAATGACAAGTAATGAGACTGGATAAGTAAGTCTCTCAACAAAGAAAAGTC
>RJWM01021386.1:0-35460 GCA_004363535.1 Dasyprocta punctata
TTGCGCCTGCCAGGGCAGGCGCTTAAGCCACTGAGCCAAACTCCCGGCCCTGGTTTTTTGAGGCAGGGTCGCACTATGTAGCTCAGGCCGGCCTTGCGCTCGCGTTGTAGCCCAAGCCGGCCTCGAACTCACAACGCTCCGCCTACCTCAGCCTCCCGAGTGCTGGGATTAAAGGCGTGCGCCACCACGCCCGGCTAGAGGCAACTTTAATAATGCATCCTTTCATGGATCTGCTCCTGCTCTACTCTTCCACTCCCTCCGTCGTGCGTCTCAAGGTCACCTCAAAAGGAAATACCTGTAGGTTATGCCTGGCTCTACTTTGAGGGAAAGCCAAGAGAAGACCTCTACACTCAGAGAGGAAGAGTGTTACTCTGGGTCAGGACCAAGGACATTGGAGGATATTTAGGAGGAAGCCCTGCTCCTCTTCTAGGAAGTGAAAAGGTTAAAAGTTCTGGCCTCAGTGTTCAGCTCTTTTTAGAACTTCTGTTGAAGTACCTGTCTTTTATTTGGTCCCTTAATTGCTAAGAAGATACCAACCATCATGTAGCTTTTTTGCCTCCCTCTGCAAGGCCATTCCAGAGGCATAAGCTTCAATACACCCATGGCTTCCACAGGAACAATCAGGCCCATCCAGAGACACGACAAGGTGGCCGAGTTCTGCAGCACAGAAGGAGCTTCCATGGATCAGTTCATGCTGATGGATGATTCCACCACCAATTCCTGTAGTGAGACCCAATAATCACTGACAGGCACTTTGCATGGAACAAAACTATGATACGGCAGTGCCTCATCTGTTTAGTAAAGCTTTGGGAATATATATATGATGTCTACTTTACTAAGCACCAAAACTTTATTTTTTTTGATTGTGTCTTTTATTTTTTGACAGCACCGGAGATCAAACTCACAAGCTCGTGCCTGCCAGACAGGAACTTAAGCCACTGAGCCAAACTCCCAGCCCCTAAGCACCAAAACTTTATTTGGCAGCATTTTGAAAGGAAATATTTCTAGCAGATCTCCTGATCCCGTGTCACATCTGCTTAGTTCACTATCTGAGACAAAGCTGTGGCACCCATTTCAGGACATCTGACTCAGCCTTGGTTGATGGGACACTCCTGCAGGCACACACCAAGACCTTCTATACTCAAGCGAAAGTCTTGTCAGCCACACAGCCATCCGTAGCCAGCAGAGACGGGGCCAGCAGGTGCAAGCAGAAAGTTCTCTATGGTGCTCCACAGGCTTTTCCAAAGGTTCTAGGAGACTGTAGCCCTCACTATCCTTGAAGCAACACTGATAATGTATCCAATAATAGCTTTCCTCCTATTCTGCCTACCTCCTGCTTCTCAGATCACCTCAAAAGAAAATACCTTTACCTAAGTGCTTGTGTTAGGCTCTGCTTTGAAGGAAATCTACAGTAAGAAAATTTTTCTACACTGGGTGAAGTGGTACACATCTGTAATTCCAGCACTCTGGGAGACTGAGACAGGAGGACTGCCAAGTTAGAGCCCAACCTGGACAATTTAGTGAGACCCTGTTTCAAAGTTAATCATCATCATCATCATCATCATCATGGCTAGGGGGCCAGGGATATAGCTCAGCGGCATGGCATCTGCCTGGCAAGCACAAGGTCCTGAGTTCAATTTTCAGCTCCCCCCCCAAAAAAGGATATGGATATAGCTCAGTGAAAAGTACAATCTCCAGTAACCTCTCCACCAAAAAACTGAAATATTATCACACATCACCTGCTTCTTAAAACAAAGAGTACAAAGTATGATTTTTGCCCCTTCTTGATGCTGCCATGTCTAAAATCTATGAATCAAATGTTACAAATTTAGCTCTTTGATTTCAACAGTACAAGCAAGAGGACAAAGTGAACGTCATTCTTTGGAAAGCATCGTAGTAACAGTATGTTGTGCCACTGCTGTGGCTTCAGAAGTCGACCTGTGGCAAATGTGGCTAAACTGCCAAGGCAAGAGAAAGTATAACTGGAGTACAAATGCTAAAAGGTGAAATACCACCAAAACTGGGCAAATGAAGCACATAAAAGTTGTGTATTGCAGATTCAGGCATGGATTCCATGAAGGAACAACACCTAAACCCAAGAGAGCAGCTGTTGGAGCATCCAGTTCATCTTGAGACTTTCAACAGTTACTAAAAATAAATGCTTTGGTTTAAAAGATTAAAAAGAAAAGCTACAAATCTAAATGATTTATTATGGAGTTTAGAGATACTAAGGAGTAAAGGACATTTGGCCTTAGAAGGCTTTTTTTTTTTTTTGGTACCAGGAATTGAACTCAGGATCTTGCACTTGCCAGGCAGGCACTTATGCTGCTAAGCTATATCCCCAGCCCAAAGGCTCTGCTTTTTAAGAGATGTCCTGCCACCTCCACCCATCTGATATGCAGCTGATGAACAACTATGATTAGGAAAAGGAGTCTAAGCTTGCTAAAACTGTCCAAGCTAAAGAAGTGTATGAGTACATAAATTTAAAGGGAAGGTAGTATAAGGCAGAGTTTAAGTACTCCTGAGTTTTAAAATTAGGCATATCTGAGATGAAATGCTGGCTCAACCACTTACAAGCTGAGTCTGTGTCCTAATTTTAAAAATAAGTTACACATCTTAAACAATGGTTGATGCATTGTGTCAACTTGAGGAGCTTAAAAGCTTAACTAAGTAACTCAGCAGTTCTATATCCTGGGGTGTAGAGGACATGCCCTAGGGTGGCTCTTTAAGCTCTAGGATGTTGCAATGGTTAATTCATTGTGCCAACTTGAGAAGTTTAGAAGGTTAACTAAGTGACTCAGCAGGGAGCTGAGTTTTTACTTTGTAAAACTTCCTGTGTGAGAGTTATACCCACCCTAACTAAGGGAGGTATCCTTGCTTACAATGTAAGGGAGGAAGAGGTTTGCTCTCCCCTCTTTTGCCATCTTTCACTGCCATGAACTGTTTCCCCTCAGCCATGCCACCCTGCTTTATTATGGCACTGGGGATTGAACCCGAGGCCTTGTGCATGCTAGGTAAGCAAGCACTCTACTACTGAGCTACATCCCCAGCCCACAACCCTGTTTTAGAGCCAGCTGATTATAGACTTAAAATCTCTACAAACTGTCAGCTAAATAAACCTTTCCCTCTTTTAATTTGGGCATCAGGTACTTTGTCTTAGCAACAAGAGAAAAGTAACTAAGACATATACCGTGAAAATAAAATTGAAAATAAAACACAAGCAAAACCAAATTACGGTATTTATGAAAGACAGAGTAGGGAATTCCAAAAGTTCATCCTGCCACTAAAACAATAAACTATCTGGCAAAACAGAATCAACTTCTTTGGAGTCTAAAAAGGAACCAAAAGTTTGTAACAACCAGAGTTGGGGGGAGGGCAGGAGAAAAGAAAGAAAATCTGCTGAATCCCAATTACAGAGCTCTCTGGAGTTTTAATTTATGCTCATCCCATCACTCATTTCCCAGGTTGGGAGTCACCTTGAACAACAGCCACATTTCCAGTACTGGTATGCAGATATAAGTATTGTACACCAGTAACCGAGAGAAAGAAACTGACTTATGCTCAAACATTGTTTTGACCTGCCTGGCTGCACATGGAGGAGCAGTTTAAAGGCTTGCTTTTATACTCACCTAACTGGAGACTATCCCTCTGCTCAGGGGAGCTGTTTGGAGAGGTTTATAAAGAACATTTTTTTTTTTTTTTTTTTTGTACTGGGGATCGAACTGAGGACATTTAAAGATAAATGTATTTGTCTCTTCTGCCCAGAACAAAGCATAACAGCTGAGACATATAACAGACTAACCAAAAACTGGAAGGAAAACAGGAATGAAAAGCTTTGGGACATGAGAACTCTGAATAGCTCTGAAAGTTCCTAGGAATGCAGAAGTTCACAGGTATGCCTAGGTTGGGCAGCACAGGCTCAAAAAACTTAAAAGCCTTAAGACCGCATGCCTTAGGGCTCGACTCAAGCTGCAGGTGAAGCCTGAAGCAGAGTTGTAACTGTGTGAGTAAGGGATGCAGACTTGTCACACACATTGTAGCTCCTTCCCCCTCATACCTGTGCCGGTGATAAGTGTTACGAAGTTTTCCAGTCCCTTTCCTTGACCAAATTTCCTTTCTGCCATGGCGGCACAGTTGCCGTCATTGTCTACCCACACAGGAAGATGCAGAGTGTCAGACAGGGGCGTCCTGAGGTCCACAGAGTTCCATTCTTGTATCAGTTTGGTTGAATGCAGGACGATTCCTTCCTGAGGATTTACACGGCCACCTGTGGAAATGCCTGAGATCCACCACAAGTGAAATAATTCTGATTAACAACCTTAGTAATGCTAACTTCTCTTAGCTCCAAACATAAATTACTACACCCAATACCTCCTAACACAAACATTACCAAGGACTATAAGAAAACACCAGACAGTTCTGATATAAATCTGTAACTCCCCACAGATGTACAGAACTGTCAATGCTTCTCCCATGATGCCTGCTGCATTCCAGAAGTCCCCATGCTTGTGGCCACAGACAGAACCTCCAACTATCTATATTCAGGACAGAGGCAGATGTGATGTTCAGCAGAGCAAAAGAACTTAGTAGACTGTATACATTAAAATGAACATTTCTTGGATTTATAATTTATACTCTCACCTACTCCCAAAATTCTGCAGTTCAGTTTCACAGCCTCTGCTGCAGCTTCCACACACATCTGTAGGATTAAATTAATCCTCTCTTCATAAGTTTTAGGATTGAATTGAGTGTACTTCTTAACTATTTCACCCTAAAAGAGAAAAAACAAAACCTCTCACTGATCTTAGCTAAGGAGCATAGTGTGAATCTTTCAGTCTTTTTTTTTTTTTTGCGGCACCGGGGATTGAACTCACAACCTCCTGCCTGCCTGACAGGTGCGTAAGCTGCTGAGCCAAACTCCCAGCCCTGGTTTTTTGAGGCAAGGTCACACTATGTAGCTCAGGCCAGCCTTGTGCTTGCGTTGTAGCCCAAGCCGGCCTCGAACTCACAACGCTCCGCCTACCTCAGCCTCACGAGTGCTGGGATTAAAGGCGTGCGCCACCATGCCCGGCTTTCTTTCAGTCTTTTTCTACAGACTGAGCTGATGCCTGGGGAGGGAGCAGCTGAATAACCCAGAGTAGTATCAGGGATTCCATACTAATGGAGGACTGTCGGAACCATGACAACTTCACAGCCCAGGAGATAGGCCCCTGTCTGAAGCTTAACATGAATGTTGAGCAGTCTGAATGTAGTTTATTACATAGTTCGCTCTTTCTGGTTGACAAAATTTTGTTTAAATACTGAGTCAAAGTATCCTAAGTAGCTAAATTTAAATATCTCTTACAATTGAAGCCAATAATGCTATGAATACTCTTGTTTATTTGTTTATAAATTTCCATGCTGCCTAGTTCAAACACTGCATCATTTAAATTACTGTGCTTTGGTGATACATTTTAATACCAAACAGATATAATCTTTATTTATTGCTTTTTCTTTGCTTATCTCATTTATTATTTTAAGTAAGTTTCAAACTTTCAAAACTCTGGGCATGGTGGCACATACCTGTATTCCCAGCATGCGGGAGGCTGAGGTAGGAGGATCATTGCAAGTTCAAGACTAGCCTGAGCTACAAAGTGAGTTCAAGGCCAGCCCGAACTGCATAGCAAGACCCTGTACCAAAAAGACTAAAAAAATACTTTCAAAACTCCCACTGTGATTTATGATAATTTTGTTATACTTGAAAAATCCAATGGAAATGCTAATGCTAAATTTGTAATACAATTTGGGAAATGCTGATATTTTAAAAATATTTAGCACTTTTAAATCTCTTAATTTAGTAGTTGTGATAGTTTGAGATTTTGTTTCTGTAAGTCTTCTTGTATCTTCTTCCACTACATAAATGCACTGCTTAACAATAATAAAGTGCAACTTTTTAATGCTTTTGTGAATCTGATTAAGAAACTGACTGACATGGTATATTATTTGTACTAAGAAATAATTTGATCCAAGACACCTTTTATATTTGAATGGGATTTTTTGGTGTGTCTTTTACTATCTTAAAAGTTAAAGGTGTTTCTGTCATAATTATAAACAAAATTAACCTGCATTAAAACATATTTTTGGGTATTCTATTCATGTATATTTCATGCTCTGAAATACTGAAGGTTAATTCAAAATGGCATGTTACAGAATATTCAAGAAAAGAAATAACTACTCTTTAACAGCAGTTTTTTAAATTTCAGTGAAGGTTTTAGTAAGGAATGACAGTATATATAATGAAAGAACTGATGAAACTCTGAAAGTTTCCTTCCATAAAATATAAATTACTCAATACCTAAATCCAATTAGGCAGTTGGGCATGGTGGCGCACACCTTTAATCCCAGCACTTGGGAGGTTTGAGGTAGGTGGAGTGTTGTAAGTTCCAGGCCAGCTTGGGCTGCAAAGTGAGAGCAAGGCCGACCTGAGCTACATAGTGCGACACTGCCTTAAAAAAAAATAGAGCCAGGAGTTTGGCTCAGTGGTTTAAGTGCCTGCTTGGCAGGTGTGAGGTTGTGAGTTTGATCCCTGGTACTGACAAAAACAAACAAATAAATAAATAAATCCAATTAGGCATGGAAGATCAGTACTAACACTGGATTTTTGTGTTTTATATTTGTTTCAATGTTCAAATGCAGATAAAATTAATATTTGTCAACATGCTTTTACAAAAGTAAATCTTAAAGTACTAAGTTTTGTTCTATGTTCTCATACTTTTTCAAATCACTGTAAGAAATGACTTGTGTATTAAGCATACCCTTAAAAACCCAAATCTATTTTATAACTTCCTCAGAGACAAATATTCTGTAAAGAAGCCCTGAAAATCTGTATCTGTTATTCTTTTTATGTTTTAATTTGAATAATACTGTGTTTAATCTCCTGGATAGCTACCACATCAGTCCAATGTGATACCAGCACACTGCCTTGTCATTAGATGTTGTCTACAGTGTATTGTTGTTTTGGCTATTTAAACCATGTACTACATTGTTATACTTGGTTTAATAGTTGATTATGACATCATATCATGAGAAATCTTATACCACATTTGCAAAATGTGATTTTTTGGTTGTTTTTGACCTTGCTAGGCTATACATCAAAAATAAGATGGTAGCTGTGTACTTGTACATAAAACCAAGATTACAGCTGGGAAAAAATAGCTAAATTCATGTAGGAAAATACCAAAATCATTTTAACAGTATTATTTCCAAACAAAATATAAAGCCTTATAAACAGTCAAAAAAATAAATAAATAAAAATATTTTACATTTTTCCAGATGACACTTTTCCAAAACAGCATATTTTATATTTTATTTCCAAAATAGCATATTATATCTATATAATTTTACTTATATAGATCACAGTTTTCTAGTTTTGATTATCCTTAAGAGTTTTTATTCTTCTAAGTAGGATTTTCCTTCTCTTTATACTCTTTATTAATGAAGTTTTAGACATTAAATACAAGGATGAAAGCTATCTCCAATGACTGTCATTAAAAATAAACCTAATGCTTCTCAACCTTCACTGTACATCAGAATCAGTCTTCAACAAACATGTATCAATGCCTGGCACCCAATTTAATTAGTCAGAAGTCCCAGGCATCTACTTGTATGTGTCTGTGTGTGTGTTTTGGAGACTGACCCCAAGGCAAATACTCACCTAGAGGAAAATTCAAATCTTTGTCTACAATTTCATGGAAGTGGAAAATTACTGTGCCTTATGTATTTAACATACTAGCCAATCATTTTATTAACTCTATAAGCTACTTGATTTATTACACTGTTTATAAATCATGTTTCTTACTGTCTATATCTCCCATTTTTTCTTTTCCTTATTTCCTTTATAACTTCTAGAATAATGCTAAATAACACTGCAGAATTTTTTTTTTTTTTTTTTTTTGCTCTTGATTTCAATACAAATGGCTCCAGAATTCCACCATTACAAAGGATGTTGGCCATTGATGAGAAAACCATCGTTACATTGACAAAATATTTTTAGCTTTTTAAAAATATTTGTAAGGGAAGCCTTTTGATTGACTTGTAAAAACTATGTTTTATTTTCTTATTTGACCTAATGATATTAAACTTTCTACACTTTGTGTTTAAAATCTTCGCTATTTCTCAAGAACTCCTGAAACTTTACATGTCTACAATATTTCAGACAAAGCTTTTTTTCTGGTAGGTTTATTTTTCCTCATTAAGTCATTAAGAGATCTTTTTAACATAGTTTGTTACTTTAATGAAGTCTCTCTCAAGCTGTTAATGCTATGGAAATGGTTTGGTTAATATACTGAAGTATGCTGTATTCACGAAAGGGTGGACTTGTAAAAATGCAAAATGGAGAGCCCCCATACACCTAACCATATCCTAGAAAAGATGCAATTTCTTTAACCGCCTGCAGCTACTCTCACTTGGGTGGTCAGCATGCTCCACATACTACACTTATATTGAAATTCTAACAACTATAGAATTTCAGGTCTCCTGGGTGGCAAAAGCTCCCTAGGATGTCTAATGGGGGTCTCCCCATTGTCCGTTTAAGTCTGCTACCTCAAAGTGCCTGAGAATTTGCTTCTTTGTAATGTCAATGGTAAGTAAAAAGGTAAGACAAACATTGTGATGGATCTAAATGTCAACACTACAGGCAAATGACTGTAAGTTCTTGAGTATGTTTCTAGTCATGAGATGGGATAAAAGAAAGAGACGGATTAAAAAGAAAATTAATATTAAAAATGTAGTATGAGGAAAACTAATATTAAAACCATACTTTTTAACAAACTTCAGCTTCAGAACACAGAAATTACAAAGATTTTATTCCGGATTTTTGGGTGGTTTTGTTTCCCTCTTTGAGGAAACATTCCTAACAGCCTTAAAGACAGTAAGCCTGAAAACTAGGCTCTGGGCCTACCTATGCCTCTCACCCCCGTACCCCTACTCAGGAAGCATACTATTAAGAACACAGCACATCTCAGCTTTAAACACATGTGTATGGTTTACATTTTAACACAGCCCGCCAAATGGGCAAGACCTGGTATACTAGGATACACATTCCAGATAATCCATTTTAGGAACATCCTCAAATCCCTGTAAATATACCCAGCTCGAGGCCACAAGATTCCCTCTTGAAGGCCTACAGTCTATTTCTTCTAGTATGTATTTTTAAAATTCTGCCAGATAAATCCTTTTATGCCTTCTACTGACATGTCCTGAAAATTCTTTTTCTGGGATGGGAGTCAGTGAACCTACAAACTGCCCTATGGATGAAGTGAGTCAGAGCTCCCCATTTCTCCTTTGGGGACCTCGTTGGATTCTATCTGTTGACAGTCCTACCTTCTAAATATATGTTTTAAAGATCAGTTACTCATAAGAGCTTAGCAGTGATTTTACCTTCATGCTGACTATCGCAACTCGAAGGTTGGTCCCTCCAAGATCAACAGCCAAGGCACTTAGAGTTTCAAGAATATGGTCAATATCTTGGGAGATATTCTCTTTCACAGGAGGAAAGCAGAATTTCTTTTGTAGTGGCTCTTGAAGATCAATAGATTTGAGAAACTTCAAAATCCTTGGAACAGCGTTTCCATCCCCATATATCTTTGAACTGCAATATTCAAAAAAGACAAGTGCTTCTGCCATGCATGTTAAATTATATTACAGACATAATTTAATGAAATCTAAGAGCTCATATAAAAAGTGTTCGTGGTCTGCTTTTTAAAATACCATCTCAGGGCTGGTGATATACCTCAGCAGCATAGCACCTGCCTGGTAAATGCAAGGTCATGAGTCAAATTCCCAGTACGGGGCGGGGAATATATATATATATATATATAAATATATAAAAACATCTCAGCTGGGTATAGTAGTGCACACCTGTAATCCTAGCACACAGGAAGACTGCAAATTCAAGTCCACCCTGTGCAACTTAGTGAAAGCTCAGTGAGAAGGACCTGGACTGAATTTCCAGTATCACCACAAAAAAATAAAATAAAATAAAAAATAAATAAATAAATAAATAAATAAATAAAAAATATATATACACATATATATGGCCAGGAGTTTAGCTCAGAGGCTTAAGTGCCTGTCTGGCAGGCACTAGGTTGTGAGTTCAATCCCTGGTGCCACACAAAAAAAAAAAAAAAAAAAAACATTCAAACTATATACATACACACACACACACACAAATTATCATCTCTGGGCTGGAAATGTAGCTCAGTTATAGAGTACTTTCCTGGTATCTACAAATTCCTGGGTTCAATCTCCAAAACTTCAAAAAATAAAGTAACATCTCTACAATGTATATACACTTCAAAACATAAATCCACATAGAAAAATCATAATATACAATTTTATATTCTTATAGAAAGTCAAATTAGGCTAGATAAGTATTTCCTAGCCGAAGTACTACATTACTTAAAAAAAAAAAAAAAAAAAAAAAAAAAAGACATTGGAACTGTGGCAGAGTACTAAGGGGAAATGGTATCTGCTACCCTGGTCTCAGAGGCAGCTAGGGCGCCCTAAGCATAGAAGAAAATTCTCTTCGGATGATTCAGCATGACCTGTGGAACTTTAAAATAGTTCCTGAGGCACTCTCCTTTTAAATCACTCCAAAAAAGAGGTCCTATACTCACCAAGGGTACTGTTTACCAAACTGAAGGTGCAGTGCTTGCAATATTTTGTCTTGAGTGTCAGCATCTCGGACATGAAGGACATTCTCCCCTGGGTAAATCCAGTGACACATTTCAGTGATTGGAAGCAGGAATATCCAAAGAACAAAGAAATTAGCAGTGTGTTACATGTATAAGTCAGTCCTGAAACCAGTGGACTGCCAAGCACTTTTGGTAAAATTTTCAGACATTTAAGGGCAAATTCCCAAAGGAATAAACCATAGTTTTACTTGTTTATTGACATAAATAAAGTGGCTGAACCTAGCACCCATGAACAACTTACCTAGTCACCTATCAAGTCCAACTCTCAACCTGCCCCGCCTTCCATCTGCGCAGCCAGCTGTTTACTCAGCTGGGCAGGTGGAACTGGCCAGCCAGCTGCCCAAGCAGTCACTTTTCCACACACATTTGCCGACCAATGTGAGACAGTCACTGCAGAAAGGACGGCCATGATTGTCAAGAGGCTTGGCCAAGAAGAGAGGAAGAGTAGTGCTAGAGAGAGATGTACGGTCAGAGGAAGGTTGTTTCGTACTGTTTCTAAGACATGATAGGCCAAAACATGTTTAAATGACAAGGTTAAACATACATGGAAGAGAAAGGATGACTGATGGGCAGGTCCCTGAGAAGACAGCTGGGATGGGGTTTAGAGCACAGGGAGGAAGAGGAGGAGCTGTGACAAGTAGGAGACACACAAACATTTCTCCCCACCCCACTACAAAGGAGGTAAGAAGGAAAGGAATCCTGGATGGGTACCCACATTTACATAAGTACAGGGGCAGAAAGCAGAGACCACATTGCCAAATCTAGGGTTCAATTCTCCTTTCATGTTTTTCTTGAACACTCAGTGGCTTTCAACACCACTACCTCAAAACACTTTATTTTCTTGGCTTTAATGCTATCACTCTCTCTTGGTTTTCCTCTGACCTCACTGGTAGTTCCTTTTCAATCTCCCTTGCCAGCCTTCCCTCTTCACCAGAACTCTTAAGTGTTAAGTATTCTAAGAATGAGGGAAGATCTAAAGATAACAGATAATGAGTGGCACTTCTGAAGAATGGAAGAAAGATCAGAAGTGGAACTAGTCTCCTTGGTTCCAGTCCAGCTCTTCTTCCATTACAACATGCAAATTTCCCTTAGCTACAGACAGACATTTGCATATAGATAGTATCAGAATATGGATGAATGTTAACAGGATCTAGCTCAACACATTCATCAATACTACTACTACTTACACTTTAATTAAGAAGCACCTTACTTAGAATTGCCATCTTCTCAAGTACTAGCTGAAGTACTCTATACTAGGCCCTAATAAGTGAAAAAGTAGTATTCATGTATTCATGACAAATTCAACCACATCCTCTCTCCCTCTCTGTTTTTTTGTTTTTCAAGACAAGGCCTTGCTATGTAGCCCAGGCTGGCCTTGAACTTGCAGCATTCCTACCTCAGCCTCCCAAGTGCTGAGATTACAGGCATTTGCTACCATTCTCTCTTGAACAAAGCCATCAGAGACCATAATATTTTATTTTGGGTTATTTTGGTTTTTGGGTTTTCTTTGAGGCAGGGTCTCACTATATAATTCAGACTGGCCTTGAACTCACTGTGTAGCCCAGGGTGGCCTCAAACTTGGAACAATTCTCCTTCCTCAGCCTTCCAAGTGCTGGACTTACACATGTGCGTTACCTTGCCTGGCTAGAAACCATAATTAACTAAAAATCACTGAGCTCTAATTGATACTACAAATATAATAAAAACCTAAGTAGAGCTCTAAAAACTTTGGTAATCACTATGTGCTATGTATAGACTATTTATAGATTTTAGGCTGTTATTCATCTCATTTGCTCACTTGTTCACAAAAATATACACCCTTCACTGGCATTACACATACCTTATAAAAATCATACAAATATAAAAAGCCTAGTTAGGTGAAATACAAGTAAAAGCAAACACCTGTTTCTCTTCCAATCTGACGTGTGCCCAGGTTGATCACAGGTGTTCCAAAAGCTCCAACCTCTCGTACCCCACAGCTGCTATTCCCAATCATACAACCAGCATGGGCAACCAGCTGTATAAACTGATCAAATGGTACATGTTTAACTGCGCGAAAATTGGGGTGATGCTCAATGCCCTTCTTCCGCATCACTCGAACCATCTCTTTGCTCCCTGTGAAAATGGAAAGAAACAACTGTTAAACAGTTCATGAGATAAAGAAGCCATTTTCATTGGCAATTGTCCCCCCGAAGAAATCTCCCTAAACACTCTGGTTAGTTATTAGGGAATAGTAATTTTAATCATTGCTATTTCCATGCATGATGAGCATCTAAAACATGTGGCCAGTTGTTTCAGTTCCTAAATAGCAGCAGGGGTTTTTCAAACAGAACCCAGTAAAAACTTTTACCTTAAACACTGATGAAGAGGCTAAAGACAGGCAGTCATCTCTAAACAAACATCACAGGCTACAACCCCAAGCTGATCAGACACCTCTACCCATCTCTGCTCACATTTACACTAACAGCTCATCTGGATCGCACTCCCATGTATACAGGCTAAACTCCAAGAAAAGACAGAGTCTGCTGTTATGGATGACTATTTTATCTTATTTTTCTTTCATACTTTTTTTTTTCTTCAGTGTTGAGGACTGATCCCAGGGCGTCACGTGTGCTAGGCAAACACTTTAGCACTGAGCTATAGCCCTGCACTGATACTTTATTTTAAATGCCTGACTTAAAATTTTTTAAAGATACATGATGAGGAACTAATATTTAATGCCTCTCTACTTGTGACTATTTATTTCTTCTAGCCAAGGAAGGAAAATTTGCTAATCTGAATGGTTACAAGACAGAGAAGTGCTCACAGTCAGCAAGAGCCATTGATTTAGCAGAAGCTGTGCATACATATGTTCTAACTCTCTCTTTGTGGCATGGGCTCAGGGTCTAACTCCTTGTATCACACCTGGCCATTTGTTTCTATATATGGTCTTGCCAGAGCACACCAGTCCTCATCTATAACTACTATGTGGGCACACCAGAGGTACTTTTACTCCAAGATTCAGACTTGGATTCAGTTTAAGGGTCCTTAGCAATAAGCTACGTACACTAATGTAGTTTTCTTTTTTTGGTACTGGGGATCGAACTCACAACCTCACGCATACCAGGCAGGTGCTTAGACCACTGAGCTAAATCCCCGGCCCTATTGTTTGAGACAAGGTCTCACTATGCAGTGCAGGCTGGCCTTGAACTCACTTTGTAGCCCAAGCTGGTCTCAAACTCACAATGATCCTCCTGCCTCAGTCTCCCGAGTGCTGGGATTAAAGGCATGTGCCACCACACCCAGCTCTTAATGTAGTTTTCTAGAGAATTCTATATTGAGGAATAGGGCCCTAAGCCAGATATAGATAAAAGTGATGCTTTTTATACTTTCCTATTATTCCCTGTGTACATTTTATCAAAAACCTCATAGAAAGTAAGTGGCAGTCATGATTTAAATATTCACCTTTAAAAAAATAAATAAATAAATAAAATAAAATAAATATTCACCTTTAAATAATGGGCCCCTTTATTTTTACAGAGGAAACACAGCTCTGCTCTGAGGTGTATACAATCAGAAAAGTACATTACAAACAGAATGTATCATTGAAAAATACATAAATACACTATAAATATTTATACAGCATAAAGGATTATGAAAGAATTACAGTTTTCTGAAATATTGATGCATTACTTGAACAAAATCTGGATTGAGCACAATAGTGCTTCAGTTTATGAACTTACTTTGTTTCACGATTTGGAGGAAGATGGCTGCATTTGTGTTTGTGTGGGAAGATTGTGGTGGTCTGTCACCTGACACAGAGTTTGCAAAGGGAAGCAAAATTCTGCCAAACACTTTTGCTTGCAAACTGAATTGTTTGCAAACGGAAGCATTCATGAATTGAGGTATTGCTATAGTTTTTTTTTTTTTCAACTAATACCTTACCTTGTTTCCCTTAACATAAAAGATTATGCAAGGGACATTAAGACAGAGGTTCATTCAGAGTCAGATGGTGACCACTCTGGCATTGCTGAAAAAGGGCTCTCCTTCCTTTACCAAAAAATGCCTAAGCACTCATCAATGAACAGTCTCAGCGAACAATAACCAGTAGTATTTGACAATTTCTCTGTGTCAGGCTCTGCTCTGGCATTTCTCATTTGTACCTCATATCGCCACGAGCTTGTCGAAGGTCTCATTAGTACCAAGCCCTCAATACTATACCATCCACCAGCAGGTGACCAACAGGGCAGCCTGAGGATCAACTGGCTGGTGACTCCAGATCCAAACTGCTTATGCTCAAGGTTACTTTAAGGTATAGCTAACATAAATAAGAAGAAAACCAAGGAATAATAATTATGGATTTTTTACTGTGGTCAGTGGGATCATTTACTTCCTTGGAGACATTCTTTCTTTCACTTTGATTTCTCAGGTTTATGTCTCATGGCTCTTGGTGAAAACTCAAAAAAAAAAAAAAAAAGAATAAATATGAGACTAAAGTAGAGATTAGAGATTTTTTTTTGAAATCCATTTATTTTTAATTAAGTTTCTACTAGACAACAAAAACATCACAACTCTTTGATCTTAGCAAAACAAGTAATTCTTTGAAAAGTGGGATGCCTTTCAGAGTAGAGTGGCCTTCAATTAAAGATAGGCAAGACAGGAAGGCAATCAAGAGGTAACAGAAACATAAAATTGGTTTTTTTTTTTTTTTGGTGGCACTGGGGATCGAACTCACAACCTCACACCTGCCAGACAGGCGCTTAAGCCACTGAACCAAACTCCCGGCCTTACTGTTTTGAGGCAGGGTCACACTATGTAGCTCAGGCAGGCCTTGCGCTCGCGTTGTAGCCCAAGCTGGCCTCGAACTCACAACGCTCCTCCTACCTCAGCCTCCCAAGTGCTAGAAACATAAAATTTGAAGAAACAGGTGACATGATCTCATTTTCAAATTCAATTACCTGCATCAATATTTGGAAACAGAACAAGGGTCCGCTTGTTAAATGAGATAAGTGCATCCAGTGTCAGTTCAAACATCTTTATGGAATGCTTGATGTCAGTGGTCACAGGGTGCTGCAGTGCGACGATGTAATCCTTACATTTCACATCATCACCTGTTTAAAGAAAAAGCAAATCACATTCCTTCATTAGTTAACACTCTTAAAAAGCAGCATCAAATTCTAAAAGCAAGACCCTAACATTTGTGCTTTTAAAAATTCTAAGGTAAAATCAGTTTGTCATGTTCTAAGCAGGGCATCCAAATTAGAAACAAATAATAAGAACTTAGAGCAAACGGTGAAGGAATCAGCAAACAGCTGCTTTTAGTAATTAATGCTATAAACAAAATACACTTTTAAATAGCAGAAATCAGAAATTCATTGTTTTAAAACCTACAATATTCCAAAACACTAAACATATTTCCAAAGTCTGTTTCTAATGAAGCATTATTAATTAATAGTATGTTGCAAATCAAGGAATTCAGGGATTGAATAAGCATTAAATAGATTTCACATAATGCATTGATATTGCATTTCCCTGTATCGTCACTTACCAGATCCAACAAATGCCAAGGTGTTTGTTACTATGTTCAAAGGACTGGAAAGACTTCACTTGTTCTTGGCATACCAAGACATTCCTTAGCAAATACTTAAAATGAAAACAGTTTGGATTCACATTGCTAGGCTAAACATTACAGAACATTTATCACAGGGCTTATATTATTCCATAAAACTAAAAATGAGCTCCACTCACATCGTTTTTCCTCCGTGCACTGGGGACTGAACCCAGTGGAATGCATCCCTAGCTACCCACTTCATCTTTGTTTTTGAGACAGGGTCTAAGTTACTAAATTGTCCAGGCTAAAGGCTCAACCTTATAATCCTTTTTAACTTTGCTAGCATTTTAATTAGGATTGTTATATATTAATGTTCTGCTTACAAAGCAGCATGTTATAAGTGGTCAACCAAGCCCTGTTTTCCTATAAGCAGAGTGATAATATGAGAAGTGGCTCATTAAGAAGCAGGTATAGGGTTTGTACAAAATGTACTACTGTCACAGATGGGTGGCTCTGGCTTACTGTCTTGAGTTTTCTTTCTCATGATTTCAAAAACAAAACAAAATCCAGTTTTTGCTATTTTATCATCCTTTCTTCCATAAAGAACTATTTAAATGATCCCAAATAAGACTGTAAGCCCTGCAAGTATAATCTTGCTGCAGTCTGTTTTCTGATTTTTTTTTTCTCTATTCATTTTAAGTTCTTCTGTAAAACAAGTCTTTCTTGATACACAGAGAGCTAACAGTATGGTCAGAACACTGACTTAGAAGTATATGAAATAAAAAGAGACTAAATGACAAAAATTTGTTCCACCAACATTATCTAGGCAAGTTCTTTGATGACTATAAAATCTGTCCAAGAATAAGAAATAAATAGAATAGATTAATTTATCTAGTAAGAGAGCCCAATTTCTTTCCTGTTCTAACATGATCTGGATAAAAAATATGCACAATTTCTTTGATTACACAATCACTCAATCCTTTTTCTATTCCATTATTCAATACATTCTCCTTTTAGAAAGAATTCCTATCACAATCAGTCTTTACTTTTCCCTTACATAGTATTCTCACTATAAATTAACCAATTAGCACTTTTTATAAACTTGTTTTCTTTACCTCTCACTAGCAAAATTTCCAGAAAGCTAGTTCATTGATCACTGAAAAATTAAAGACTTCAGCACTTTATTCAAAAAGACAACAAACTGATGATACAGCTATGACTTGCTTTTCTATAATCATCATCAAACTCTCTTACAATGATAAGAATTTAAGACTTGTTAACTGCTTTTAATATTATCTCCCTGAGTATTTCAACGATATCACCAATAAGGCATTAAAAATTAATTTTTCCTTTGTAGTAAAGAATAAAATGCAGAAGACAAAACACACACACACACACACACACACACACACACCCCACACCAGAAATATAATAAATGACTTGGTGTACATACTTCTTAATCTTTTCATTGATTTAGTCTTTATAAAAATAAGCCAGGTGTGGTGGCACACAGCTCTAATCCCAGCACTCTGGGAGGCTGAGGCAGAAGGCCCAAGGTCAAACCTATCCTGGGCAACTTAAGAGATTTAGCAGAGACAATCTTAAAATTTAAAAAAAAAAAAATTTTTTTTTAAAAAAGGGGCTAGGAATGTAGCTCAGTAGGAAGGCCCTGGGTTCATTCCCCAGTATGCAAAAGAGGGGGGCACCATATTAACACTTATAATTTTATAACTTTTGGTGGAGGGTACAGGGGAATGAATCTAGGGCCTTATTTTAGCTGTGGTTGATTTTTTGTTTGTCTTGTTTCTCTAACATTCTAAGTTGCTCAGGCTGGGCTTGAACTTGCAATCCTGCCTTACCCTCTTAGAGTGCTGGAATCACAGGTGTGCACAACCATGTCTGGCTAGGAACTGTCCTTGTAACTAAATATTTGCCTATTTATATTTAATGGATCAAAAGCATTCCATTCTATAAATATAGAATAGATTTTTTAAAAGTTCAATCAGTAAGCCTATTTTACAGAAAAAGTGGATCTCAGAGATAAAGTAGTATTACAGGGCAAGATACAGGAACTACATATAACCTTAATCACCAGTCCAATTATTTAAATACAGGATAACCAAAAATTGCATTTTTTAAAATTTTTATAAGATAACAGGAAATATAAAAATGACAATTTTATCAAATTTATTCAATACAAGAATCAACCTGTTGAAATGACAGCTGGCCCAGCAATGCTCGGATTAGTCAGTATGTAAACATACACACTGCCCGAATGAGGCTTGAGGTAAACTGTCAAGTGGTTAACTTTCTGATTGCCGAAGGAATATTCTATCTGAGAGTCTCTGTAAGGGCTGAAATACTCCCAACATGTTCTGACAAAGAGCCATAAGCTGATAAAGCCTGACGTACATACCTAACCACATCCGAATGATACTCATATAGTCTTTGTTCTTGGCTGAGAGAAGTTTGTCATAGGAAGGGCAGCCTGCCAACAGGATGCGATCGTGGTCCTCACACATGCTTATCAGGTGCTGCTCTGCACTTCGGGTACAGCACACATGGTAATGAGCCAGCTTTGTTATAGCGTGTCTGATGGAGTCATCAATAGTCCCACTGACTTCTCCTCCTTCAATGTGAAGGATGCGGATGTTCATCAAGGCTGCAGAGGTAGCCAGAGCCAGGGCATCAAACCTGTCCCCATGAACAATCATGATATCCGGCTTCAGGCGGTTGAGGACGTCTGGTAGCTTCACTAGAGCCAGGCCTACGGACTCCACCATGGCTGCTTCATCCTCCCCCCTCACAATCGTGTGGAGCCTGGTGTTAATGTCAAAGTCATCTTGTTCAATCATGCGATACGTGTTTCTACAGAAAGAGAAAAATAAGAATGTGAGAGCACGTTCACATTCCGTTTTGGTTTTTTGTTTTTTTGCTTTTTTTTTTTTTTTTTTTTGGTACCAGGGATTGAACTCATGACCTCGTGCTTGCCAGGCAGGTGCTGTGCTGCTCAGCTATCTCCCTGGCCCTATGTTCACATTCTTGACATACAAAAAAAGCATTCTGACACTACCCATAAAGGAAGAAACAGGTTCACATTTTTGCTTGTTAAAACAAAGTAAATAAATTAAAATATATCTTACATAAAAAATAAAGAGCAAAGACTTAAATATATTTGCAGACTGGTTAGTTTTTTACATGCGTACTATGTAGCAATCACCCAGATCAAGATAAAACACATGCTTCACCTCAGAAGCCTCCCTGCAGCAGCTGGAGGGGAAACACCTGAAGACAAAATTCTTTTTGTTAGGCAGAAAGAATTCAACCTTAGCCGAGGCCAGCTTGGGCTAAACGCAAGCGCAAGGCTGGCCTGAGCTACATAGTGAGACCCTGCCTCAAAAAAAAAAAAAAAAAAAAAAGGCCTGGGAGTTTGGCTCAGTGACTTAAGCGCCTGTCTGGCAGGTGTGAGGTTGTGAGTTCGATTTTCCCTGGTGCTGCAAAAAAAAAAAAAAAAAAAAAAAAGAATTCAACCTTAAAAGTGTTTTTTTTTCTTTTTTAATAGCGATTTTTACAAAGAAATGTGTACTTTAATAAGAAAAAACGTTACTTTTGAAAGCAAAGCTCATTTTTTTCTAGGAAAAAAATAACAGAAAACCAGGTTGCCCAACATGTCACTGTGTTATGAATATCTGAATGATGGGAATTATCTTCTCAGTTCACTTTCTATGGTACCATTAATGCAAGCATAATTCTGTAGAGAATGAAAATGTAGCTTTTACAGAATTAAAGTAGCAGTGAAATGCAGCTTCAAGATTGCTTCATGCTATAACAGCAACTCTCAATGCCTTAAAGTTCCTGTTATGACTAAATTTTAAGAGACATGATCTATTCTTTTTATGTTAATTGTCTTAAAAATACAAAATATGGGAATTATCCACAAATCTACCAATCAGCAAAAATATATTTTTTCTTTCATGTTATGCAAATATCTTAACATAGTTAAAAACACACTGTACATACAATTTCATAATCTACTTCAACTATATTATACTTTCTCAGATCATTAAGGATTCTTTATATACATCATATAGAGTAGATAGCACAACTAGGGCTCTGGGACCACTTCTCCATTCACCTGAACTTGGGCAACACCTCAGGGCAGTCTTCCTTCCATGGTCCTAAGAGAAGCAGAAATAAAAATAACCAAGACCCGGGAAATCTCTAGAGCTCATCCTGAGCACAAGCATGTCAGGTACTGTAGCCTGGCCTACAGTAACATTTTCCCCACTCGAAATTCATTCAAAGGGTCATACAAAGGGACTGCACATGATTATAACAGGGTGGCCTATGGGAAACTTACACAAACTAGATTCCCTTGAGATGACTTAGTACCCTGTCAATCATTTTTGTCACTCATATCCACAGAGAGCCAATCAGAGATGCTAGGTGCAACGCACATCTTTTAAATCCAAAAATTGACTTAGCTTTTTTTTCCATTCTCCCCACTGCCCTGGCACTTCTTTCCCTGTTCATGCCACATTTTTGTTTCTGCTGGCACAAACCTGCTTACTCTAAGCACAATTTCCCCCACTAACTTCAATAAATGCAGCTGCTTTTTCTTTTACTATCAGGTATATGCTTGCAATTCTTTGGTCGAGGTACACAAGAATCTGGAATCTCTGTCGGGAACGCATCACACACTGTATCAATTCTGCATCGAACAGATGTACTATTAGTTATTTTGTAGTTTTCTTTAGATTTTCCTATACAAATAATAATGCTCCCAGGCATAAGGCTGAAGCAGGAGGACTGCCATGAGTTTGAGGCCAGAACTGCTTGCTGTGACTGTCTCTAAGAAAGAAAAACAAAACAAAACAAAAAAACTAAAATAATATTATCTATAAATAAAGATCATGTCTTTAATTATTTACTTTTTGTCTTTTTGAGACAGGATTTCACTATGCAGTTCAGGCTGGCCTTGAACTTACTTTGTAGTAAAGGCTGGCCTTGAACTCACAGTGATACTCCTGCCTCAGCCTCCCAAGCGCTGGAATTATAGGCATGCGCCACCACGCCTGGCCAATCATGTCTTTATTTTTATTACTTCCTTCATTTCACATCTAGTACAAGCTGAAGACAAGTAAGGAAAGTAGAAATCTTTCCCTCATTTCCAATGTTAAGAGGGAACCATAAATGTTGTTACCTGTAGGCTTCTCACAGATGGCCCTTATCAGATCGAGATTTTCTTTCTATTCCAAGTTAAGAGCTTTATCATAACTCATTGTTTATTTTTCCTGGTACTGGGAATTGAACCCAGGACCTTCACACTGTACTATATCCTTAGCCCTTTTTTATTCTATTTTTTAAAATTTTGAGACAGGATCTTATGTCACCAAGTTATCCAGGCTGGGTTCAAACCTGTGATCTTTCTGCCTTAGCCTCTCATAGTGTTAGAATTACAGGCATGTACGATTGTTTAATCTTGTTAAAATTGAAATAGTCATATAGGTTTCCCCTTTATGTCAACTACCCTGATATTTACATTTTAAGTCAATTTTGCTTTTTTTTAGACAAGATTATAAAATATAATTATATAATATAAAAATTTCCATTCTGATCTTTAATTCTTCAGATAAACTTGAAAAAAGGGTCTTGTTATGCACTCCAGTCTGGTCTTGAACTCACAATGTAGTGGAGGCTGACCTTGAACTGGCAAGTCTCCTGCTTCATCCTCCATGTACTGGGAGTACAGATATGTACCACTGTACCAGCCTCAATTTCTTTAATAGATATTAGGTCACTGAAATCCCCTATTTCTCCAACGTAAGTATGGCAAGCAGTGCTTTTTTCCAAGGTGTTTGTCCATTTCATCCAAATTGACTTATTGGCAGAATAGTCCCCTTTTATCCTGTCATGTTGGTAGCAATATACCCATTGTCATTTTTATATTAGTAAGTTCTGTATTCTCGTTTCCTTATGCACTGCTAAAAGTTTGTCAATTTTATTACTGTTTTTAAAGAATTAACTTTTGGCTCTGTTAATTTTCCCTATTATCTATCTTGACATCCTATTTATTTCCATTCTTAGTTTCCTCCCTTATGCTTTGGGTTTAATATTTCTCATCTTCTTGTTTATTGAAATAGAAACAGATCACTGACTCTAAAGCTCTTTTTTGCCAGGTGTGGTGGTGTACACCTGTAATCCCAGCATGTGGAAGGCTGAGGTAGCATTGCAGCAAGGCCAGCCTGGGTTACATAGTGAGTTCAAGGGCAGTTGAATTACACAGCAAGACCCTATCTCAACAGACAAACAAGCAAACAAAGAAACAAAAAGATAATTTTTTAGTTTTTGATTTTTTCTTTTTGTCTTTTTTGAGACAGGGTCTCGCTATGCAAAGTGAGCTCAGGCTGGCCTTGAGCTCACTTTGTAGCCCAGGCTGGTCTTGAACTCACAACAATCCACTTGCCTCAGCCTCCTGAATGCTAGGATTACAGGCGTACGCCACCACGCCCAGCTCAAAAATAATCTTTTAATATAAACATTTAAAGTTATAAATTTCCCCCAAGCACTGCTTCATTACCCTCCACTAATTTTGATATGCTATAATATTCAGTTCAAAACATCTTCTAATTTTCCTTATGACTTTGGCTTGATCCATGGAGTACTGAGATGTTGAGTTTCCAAGTATTTTGACCTTTTCTAGTTATCTTTCTGTACCTGAATTCTAATTTAACTTTTGTGATTAGGAAATGCACTCTCTAATATTTCAGTCTTCTAAAATTCACTGAGACTCAGCTGAAGCCCAATGACCTGCTCTATCTTGGTGAATATTCATATGCATCTGAAAAGAACATATATTTTGCAATAACTAGGTACACTTGTCTTTAAATGTCATTTAGATTAAGGTTATTAGTTATTTTGCTCCAGGGCTTTATATCCTTGGAGATTTTCTATTTACTTATTATATCAGTTTCTTAAAAAAAATTAAAATCTTCAACTCTAATTGCAGGTTTGTTTGGATCTCCTTTAGTTCTCTCAGATTTTGCTTCACATATTTTAAAACCATTATGAGATGGTAGATTGTTATAGCTTCCTAAGGAGTTGATCTTTTACCATTTTAATGTCTGTAAGAATAGCAGTTCCTCTGTCTCTAGTCATATTCATTGTACGAAAGTCTTTTTTTTTTTTTTTTTTTTTTAGAGCAGAATATATTTATTGAGAGAAAAAAAGCTTCTGTCTGAGAGAGACAGAAGGAATCCCGAGCAGGTTGCCAAAGACTGTTATTTCTAGGAACTTTTATAGAGCAAAACCATGAAGTTAGACAGGTCCAAGGTGGGGAAAAATGGGAACTTGCAAGGTGGGCATAAGGTGGGACATAACTATGGTTGACCAATAAGATGAACTGCTCAGGTAAAATTGGAAAGTTTTGATATAAACATAATCACACTAGCTTTTATGTTTACTTTTGGGGATGGTGTTATTTTTCTTCATTTTTTTTTTTTAAATCTACATGTACCTTTATACTTAGTGTATCTAGTAGATAACACATGGATTTTTCACCTAGTCTGACAATCACTGCCTTTTAATTGAATAAATACATAAATTCATTTACATTGAATATAATTATTGATATGACTGACTTTAGGTCTATAATTTTGTCATTTGTTTCCTTTTTGTCCCATACACATTTTGTCACTGTTCCTCTGTTCCTGTTACGATGATTTAGATCTAAAATGTCCCCCTGAAAGACTCACATTCACAGGTACAGCCTGGTCAGAACACGCACGTCACTGGGGAAAAACATGGGAAAGGGATGTTCTTGTCTGTGGCTCCTCTCTACTTCCCAGCCATCCAGAGTAGAGCATCTTTTCCTCCACCACGCCCATGTCCTCTTGTTCCTGCTTCAGAACCAGCCAACCATGGACTGACTTTGAGTCAAAATAAACTCCTCCTTTAAGTTGCAGGTATCAGACATTGTACACAGGGATGGGAAGAGGTGGCCAAGACACCTGCATTCTTTTAGAGTAACTGTTTTTTTAAGCAGGCCATTTTAATTCCTCTGGGGTCTTTTTTTTTTTTTTTTTTTTTTAAGACAGGCTCTCCCTATATAGTTCAAGCTGGCCTTAAACTCACCATGTAGTCCAGGCTGCCCTCAAACTCACAGCAATCTTGCTGCCTCAACCTCCTCAGTGCTGGGATTATGGCATACATCATCATGTCTGGCCCTCTGCTGGACTTTTATCTGTACATCTCTATTTTTTTTTTTTTTTGTGGGTTTTCTAGGGAAATGAACATCTTCCAGTTTACCTTAAATTACCATTACATCACTTTATGTATAGTAATAAAATCTTCATAATAGTAAACATCCCTTCCTATCCTTTGTGCTACTGCTGTCATAATTTTAAATCTGCTTACATCAGAAAACTTGCAGTATGTTGAACTCAGGGCCTCTGGATTGAACTACATCGGCCTGTCTGTCTGTCTGTGTTTGTGTGTGTGTGTGTGTGTGTGTGTGTGTGTCTCTCTCTCTCTCTCTCTCTCTCTATATATATATATATATATATATATATATACACACACACACACACACATACATATTTTTGTTGTTATTGTTGCTGTTTGTTTTTTTTTTTAAAGACAGGGTCTTCCTAAGTTGCTAAATTACCCAGCCTAGACTTGAACTTGCAATCCTCCTGCCTCAGGGAGTGCTGGAATTTACAGGCATTCGCCACCACACTCAGCCTACTTCATCTTTATTTTTAAAGTATATTTTCACTGGATAAATATTTTTTAAGGGCTTTCCCCCACTTTTGAGCATATTAAAGATGTTTCACTATCTTTTGGTCTCTATTGTTTTAGTCAGTTATCTTTCATACCACTGTTCCCCTATAGGAAATGTCATTTTTCCCTTGCTGCTGTCAAGATTTTTCTTAGTTTTCAGCAAGTTGACTATGTTGTGCCTTGGTGTTATTTTTTCTGTATTTACCTTTTGGGGGTTTGTTGACCTTCCTGGACCTACACATTTTTTTCACCAAATTTGGAAAGCTCTGCCTACTATTTCTTCTCAAAGACTGCTGCCCCATTTTCTTTCTCCTTTCTGAAATATCACTTTTATTAGATTGCTTCTGATACTGTCTCAGAAGTCACTGAAGCTCTGTTTTTCACTTTATATAATTTTCGCTGCTGATCTGTTCTTTACCTAATTTTCATTTGTCTGTCTTCAAGTTCACTGACCCTATCTTCTCTTTGGCATCTACATCAATTGAATTTTTATTTTATATACTGTACTTTTCAGTCTTAGGTTACTTTTTATAGTTTCCCTGACTCTATTGAGATAGCTGCTTGTTGAGAGTCTGCTAATTACCACATCTGAACCATCCCTGGGTCTGTTTCTATTGACTACTCTTTCTCTTGATGTTGGACCAAATTTTCTAGTTTCTGCACATATCTAGTAATTTGCGATTATATACTGAACATTGTGGTTGATATACTGAAAAGCCTCCAGGTCCTATCACCCTCTTTTTAAGATTTATTTTCATTTGAGCAGGCAGAACATTACTAGATGTGCAATGTGTAGAAGCTTGGTTTAAAATGTTATTAGGGCCAGGTGTAGTGGTACACACCTATAATCCCAGCACGTGCGAGGGTGAAGCAGGAGGATCACCACAAGTTTGAGGCCAGCCTGGGCTACATAGTGAGTTCAAGGCCAGGCTGAACTACATAGTGAGACCCTGTCTCAAAAGAATGAATGAATGAATGAATGAATGTTATTAGGATGAATCTGGTTTAGTTTTCTTCCTAAGGAGTAAACTGGATACAATTTATATACTTAAGGTATAGGTTTCTGAGAGATAATAAAAAGCCTGAGAGATTTATTAAGTCCCTCTAACCTGGTATGATTGAAACTCTAAACTGTCTCCACTGCTGTCAGTTTCTTAAGCCTCCAGCTATTGTTTTCTGATCAGTTTCTTGGAGTCCCATGCATTTGCAGTTCAGTAATCAACCAAGAATTTGAAAATAATTAATATACAGATTCTGGGCTTTCCCTCCATGATCCTTCATTTCTAGAAGTTCTCCTCTCAATTTTCAGATGTTATAATCCCCCAACTTCCATTTTCTAGTACCTCAGCCTAAACAGCAGTGGCTTTTTGAGTTCTAGTCAACCTAGATCACGTGGATTACAGGATACTCTGAGGAAGAGCTAAACATATATCTTACCTACTGTAAGACAGCTCCTCCCGACCTTTTTTTTTTTTTGTAGATTAAATCTCCGTTAGTTTCTGCCTGCTGTTGGTTGTTTTCCAGTGCTTTTGAATATTTTTAAAGATATTTCCAGAGTTTTTATGGGGTAGCTGTGAGAATGAATCAGACATGAACTACTCTGCCATTTCTAGATCCTGAGTTTTTTCTTTTTTTTTTTTGCACGGCTCCAGGGATCAAACTCACAGCCTCCCGCCTGCCAGACAGGCGCTTAAGCCACTGAGTCAAACTCCTAGTCCTAGTTTTTTGAGGCAGAGTCGCACTCTGTAGCTCAGGCTGGTCTTGCGCTTGTGTTGTAGCCCAAGCCGGACTCGAACTCACAATGCTCCACCTACCTCAGCCTCCCAAGTGCTGGGATTAACTGAGTTTTTTCTTAAAAAAATTATTTTACCAACTGAATATTTAGTTCAATTACTCCCTAATTTTCTCTCTGCTAATGAAAGCATGTTAGATCATAAATTTATTACAGGTTTTCCTTTATCATTTTATCTCCTCTACTATTTTATCATTTTCTTTTGTTTTTGACTTCTTTGAATATCATCCATCTCCCCCATCTGAATATAAATTCTATGAAAACTTGGACTTTGTTTCCATCTTATTTGCCATTTGGCACATGCTAATTGCATAACTATTTGTTAAACGAAAAAATGAAGAAGTGAATTTCTAAGTATGCTGTTGTTACTTTTTTACTCAATTCTTAAGAAAACACAAATGCTGATTTCTAAAAAATGTCCAAGTATGGATCCTCTCAACTTATAGGATTATGTCTTGATAACCCAATTGTAAAATGAAAATTGCACAAGTTGAAAGTGTATTTAATACAGCTAACATACCAAACATACCATACACAGTACAATTGAATGCAGATGTCTTGTGCCCTGCCTGAATGATTTGGGGCTGACAATGCACAATGTATATACCGTTGTTGCCAACTGATTGACATGCTTTGAAATTTTGTTGTAGTTTTTTCCTTCTTTTTTTTTTTTTTTCTTCTTTTTATCTTTGAAATAAAATGGATTTGGAAAAAAAGAAAAAAGAAATAGCACATTGCCCAAGATACAGCTCAGCGGCACAGCACCTGCCTGGCAGGCATGAGGTCCTAAGATTGATTTCTGGTACCAAAAAAAAAAAAAAAGAAGAAGAAGAAGAAGAAGAAACACAGTATATTGCAGAATATCAGTTGTTTCTTCTTCATTATCTTTTTTTTTTTTTTTTTTTTGTGATACTGAGGACTGAACCCAGGGCATTGGCATTGAGCTACATCCCCACCCTTTCAAAATTTTTTACTTTGAGACAGCCTGAGTCACTAAGTTGCCCAGGCTGGGTTCAAACTTGGGATCCTCTTGCCACAGCCTCCCAGAGCACTAGGATTACAACCCAGGTGTTGTTTATTTTCTTGATCTCATGATTAACTTCAAGCTGAGGTTGGCTCTTGCTGCCCAGCATTCTGAACAAGTGTGGTACTGCATGTTACTCCTCCAGGAAAAGATCACAATTAAAAATGTGAAATACAAGCCGGGCGTGGTGGTGCATGCCTTTAATACCAGCACTCGGGAGGCTAAGGTAGGAGGAGCGTTGTGAGTTCGAGGCCGGCTGGGGCTACAACGCGAGGGCAAGGCCAGTCTGAGCTACGTAGTGTGACTCTGCCTCAAAAAAACTAGAGCCGGGAGTTTGGCTCAGTGGCTTAAGCACCTGTCTGGCAGGCACAGGGTTGTGAGTTTGATCCCCGTGCTGCCAAAAAAAAAAAAAGTGAAATACATTCTGAATGTGAAATCCTGCTGAATGCATACCACATATGACTCAACCATCATAAAGTTGAAAAACTAAGTTGAGTCACTGTAAATCTGGGACTGTCTGCAGTTGAAACAGAAGGTAGCTTACTTTTTCTGTTGCTTTTGTATCATTTTTAAATAAATAATACCAGACTCATGCAGTGGCACATGCCTACAATCCCAGCTCCTCAGGAGACCAAGGTAGGAGGATCATTTGAGCCCAGAAGTCTATGGCCACCCTGGACAACATAGCAAGATCCCATCTCCTAAGAAGAAAAAAATAATATATTCGTATGGCTAAATTTCAAAAGGGGACCAACCATGGTGTCATATGCCATAATCCAAGCACTGGGGAGGCTGAAGCAGAAGGATCGCTGCAAGTTCAAAGCCAGCCTGAGCTCATAGCGAATTCAAAACCAGTTTGAACTACATAGCGAGATCCTTTCTCAAAACCAAAACAAAACAAAACAAAAACAAACAAGCAAAAAAAGAAAGAAAAGAAAAACAATACAAAATAAAAACAAAAAAGAATTCAAAAGGTTATATATATAAAGTCTCCTACGTTTGTCTTCTAGTCATCCAATTCCTCTCCCCGGAAGCAATCAATCTCTTGAGTCAGAATTTTTTGTTTTGTTTTGGTTTGGTTTTGGTACCAGGGATCGAACTCACAACCTCACACTTACCAGGCAGACGCTTGAGCCACTGAGCTAAATCTCCAGCCTTTGTTTTTTTTTTTTTTTTTTGAGACAGGGTTTCACTATGCAGTTCAGACTAGCCTTGAACTCAGCAATCCTCCTGCCTCAGCCTTCCCAGTGATGGGACTACAGTGTACACCACCACACCCAGTGAAAATATTTTAAATATACATTTTCATTAAGTACTACTAAAATTTCCTATTCATTAGTCTCACTGGACAAATACTACCTTTTCACCATTAATTACTATGGTAGGAGATAAGAAATCTACTAGCTTTCCTGGGAATCTCTCTCCTACCAGTCTTTCTATCAGAGTTTCATTATAGAAGTAAAAGACTCAGACTTTTATATCTGGCTCCAGGTAAAACTTCTCTTCTGCCTTATCCTATCACCCACATAGATTTCTGTAGGTACTCAGAATTCATTTTACATTTTAAAAAACTCTATGGATCCCTGAACTATCCTTTCTTCTCTACTTTTTAAATACTGCCTTAGAGCAAATTGTCAAATTGGTTTTGGAAGGTAAGTTTTTTATTTGTTTTCCTGGTGTTCTCTTGTCTGTATTATGTAAGTATGTATTTAGAGAAGGGTCTTGCTATGTGATCCATCTGGTCTTGAATTGGTGATCCTCAGTCTTCAAGTGCTAGGATTACAGGCCTGTGCCACCATGCCCAGGTTGGTTATAAAGAACAGTCTAAATATAACAATTTTGATAAAAACTTCTTTCCTATATAACAAACCACTTCTTAACATATTTGGAGACTGCATGAACATCTTAATGCCACAAGGGTGCACTAAATATTTACTACCTAAAGCAAAAGTATCCAGACATGGTGGCACTGAGAGGCTGAAATAGGGTGATCTCTGCAAATTCAAGGCCAGCCTGGGCTACACAGTGAGTTCAAGGCCAGTTTAAAATACATAAGATGACTGTCTCACAAAATGAAAAAAAAAAAGAAAAACAAAAAAAAACAACCTTCATTTCTGTGTTATATATTTTGCTTCCACCAAGATTACTCAACCTTCATTTTCCAAACACACCTTATGATCAATACAAACTTAATGCTATAAAAATAATTATCAGTGATCTTGGTAACATTTCTACTTTACCTCATAAAACTGATCAGATTTTTAAAATCTTGTTCCACACATAGTAGTTTATATTCTTCTGACCTATAACCAGTTTTGAAGAATGGCCACTAGAAACTGTCAAATAGGCTTGGGGGATGGCTAAATAGGAAAAGACTCGCTTAGCATGCATAAGGTCCTGGATTCAATCCCTAACAAAAGAACAACAACAAAAATCCTCACAAAACAGATTACATGGAATCATATCTTTATAGTAACAAAATCTATATTTACAAGTGGCAATTTTCCTGAATGTAACATTTATGAATATTTACTAAGCAATTTCACTGTGATGGACATTTAACTATCTATGCCTCACAATAATTTATAATCTAGCTTTTTGCTCATTTTACAACTGAAGAAACAGGCTCAGAGATACCTGCCACTTTTCCAAGGCTACATAAAAACCACTGAGGTTTTTTTTTTCTTTTTTTTTTTTTTTTGGAGACAGGCCTCGAACTCATGGTGATCCTCTTCCCCCAGCCTCCCAAGTGCTGGGAGTACAGGCAAGCACCACACACCCTGCTAGAACTAAGATATGAAGCTAGGTCCATATGGCTACAAAACCCAAGACCTCTTCAGCTCACTGCTGCAAAGATAAGAAAAGTTTCATCTTACCCATAGTCATCTATTAGGTGAGAGCCAAGAACCACCACATCAAGTTCAAAGAACTCAGGTTCCGTTTTAATGCCAAACATGATTGGGGCAAGTTTGGAATAATCCGCTCGGTTGCAAGTAGCAACACAAACCCGAAGCTTTCGGTTATTTCCATTCTTCTCCATGACTTGATTTTTTCGTTGTGAGAGTTTCTTAAAATACAGTTCCTGGAGTTTCAAAAAGTAAAAATTATTGCTTATAATCAGAATAATTCCTCAATACCAAAACAGAATTTTTCAGTTTTAAGTCCTACCATTTACTCTAGTGATTCTCAGACTTTTGTTTCTTCCACTGCTGTTAGATTTCCACTAGTGTAGCTAGTTAGGAAATTCCAGCAAACTAATTATAACTCCACCTATTTCTCCACATTCAAGAAAATATCAAGCAATGCAATAAATAAGGAGTGACAAATCGACTCTTCCTTTTTTTTTTTTTTTTTTTTTTTTGTACTGAGGATTGAACTCAGGACTTCTGTACTGAGCTACATCACCTGTCCCTTTATTTATATTTTATTCTGAGCCAAGGCCTTGCTAAGTCACTAAGCTGCCCATGCTGGGCTCAAACTTGCAATTCAGCCTCCAAAAATACTGGGATTACAAGCATGCACCAACTCATTGCCTGGCTTTAACTCTCATTTTAAAGGCAAGCAAATCTTAGCTCCTTATTATTAAAAATTACTTGCAATATCTTATAATTGAGCCCAACACAAGAGACTATTACAAAACTTTGGTACAGAACCCCACAGATGTAGCTGAATTTCCTCATTTTACAGAAAGGGAAACAAAGTCCAGAGAAGGAAAATTACTTCCCCAAGATTTAAGAGCACATCTTATAAGGAATACAATCTATTCGCCCTCACACTGTACACTCTCTTAAAGCAGGACTGTGATAGGAAGATGAATAAGATAAAAACCCTACCTTTAATAACTCATTAGCACCTACACACCAGCGGCTGGCAGGACTCCAAATACACATACCAGATCTTGCTGTGTGTCCTACGAGCACTTGAAAGTGTCCCAAACTGAACTCTTCTTTTTCAAACCTGTTCCTCCTTAACTGTTCTCTCAGTTGTGCACATCTATTCATCCAAATGCCTTGATATCCTTGTCTTTTCTGCTCCTCCCCAGTACCTCCTAAACCCTGTCAATTCTCCTCCTGAATATCCCAACCAAAGCTTCCTTAGTCCAGTCTCTCATCTTGGATCTGACCTACTGAAACAGGTAAGTGATTTACCTGTCTGTCCCATCCTACCCTGCCTTTCACAGGCTTTGAAAGTGATCCTTTCAAATTTCATAAATCTGATTATCACATTGTATCACAATGTCTCACACTGCATCACTATAAAATCCAACATGCTGATCTAAACTCAGCCCTACCCTGTGCCAAAGCACCAGCCACACCAAACTGCCTACAGTTCAACTTTCAATTTTCCTGGATCTCTATGCCTCTATAGATACAAGTACCTCTCCCTAAAACCTTTCCTCCCTACCTAGATGCCTACTCACCCTTCAAAACTCACAATGTCACCTCTTATGGAAAGGATTCACATAAACTTCAGTTCCTTCTCACCCAAACCTAGTAAGTTGCTACCTCTCCCTGGGCATCATGGACCTATCACACACAAATAAATTACTGTTCAACTCCTCTGCCTCATGCCATAACCCTCCATTCAAAAAGTAAAATTCAAGGCAAGAGATAAGAGATTTATCAAACATTTTAAACATCTCTACATCAACATAAAATTTCACAGCAGGACTGTGATCTCAATGCTTAGGTTTCAGAAAGTACACAAGCCAGGGATTTAGCTCAGTGGCATAAGCACCTACCTGGCAGGCACAAGGTTGTAAGTCTGATACCCAGTACCAAAAAAAGAGAAAGTACACAAATATTTAGAATTTGTAATAAGGAATTCAGAGAGCTTGAGTAAGGATGTCAACCAGGGTTTCTCTCTGAAATTCACTGGAAAACCCATCAGTAACCTTTTCCCCTTGATCCTCCATCTCTTTAAGGGTAGAATCTGTGACCATGCCAACTGCTCCACCTTTAGGCCAAATACCCCATTACTGGGTCAATTCTGATTTTAGTCCCTAGTAAAATCTAATTTCCCTAATGGAATGTATTTATTAGATAATAAAATGAGAATTCTGTCAAGAGAGCCATAGTCACAAAACCTAAGCACTAATCAAAAAAGTGATAAAATTGTTCTTCCAAAATGGCTACCTTAAGTGTCTATTTACATCATCCTTTTTTGTTTGTTTGGGGGTTTGTTGTTGTTTTGTTTTTAGACAGGGTCTCACTATGTAGTTCAGGATGTCCTTGAACTATGTAGCCCAGGCTGGCCTCAAACTCGTGACAACCCTCCTGCCTCAGCCTCTGGAGTGCTGGGATTACAGACATGTGTCACCATGCCCAGTTACCTAATCCTTCTTGCACTGACCAACAGTTTTTGAACTGAATACATTGCTGATGATGTTCAGTTTGGGAGGTGAAGTAAAGCAAACTATTCATGGCTGATCAGTTTCTATTTGTTTTACAAAGATCAGTAAACTTTCCATTGGCAGTGCTCAGTATTTACCAGGTTACTGAATGATTATTCTACCTAAGTAGAATGAGCCAGCCATATATATCAACTATTAAAAATATAAGAATGTTATTTTCAACGCCAAGGCTTTTTAAAGGAAAGATATTAAACCTTAAAAAGTCAACACTGTAACAATACAGGAGAGATATATAAAATTTGGTACTGAAGGCAGAATCCAGGACAGGGGAGGATTTTTTTAAAAATTCAATTTAACTTATTTCTTGATTAGGTAGTATATTCGCATGACTTAAAATGGAAAAGTCCTTAGATGTGGTGCATGTCTGTAACCTCACCACTCAGCAAGCTGAGGCAGAAGGATTGCCCACAAGTTTCAGGCCAGTCTGGGCTACATGAGTTCAAGACCAACCTGAACTACACAGTTAAGATCCTGCATTCCTCAACCATATGCTTCACTTTCGGAGCTAAGCTACTGTTGTAACGGTTTCTTATCTATCCTGCTCTACATGGGGAGATGAGACTCACAGTAATAAGGACAAAAGGGCTACACAAAGAGATCCGAAACCCAGAACCCTCTTCTCAGGCAATAATTCGGTCTGAGTTCTTTCAGAGATTCTAAAGTTGGGTTAACCAGTTAACTGAACTGCTAAGCTGTATCACACCCCTCCTGTCAGAGGAGCCAAGCATACTTCCTCTTGTTGTGAACAATTTTACAAAGTGTGCTCAGGTTAGGTAGAGAAACAACCGCCCATCAAACTTCAAGGAAGCCGAGGCTCAGTAGAGCCCGGCGGGGTCTTCAAGACCATCCTTCAGTGCAACACAGACGCCCAGGGCCCCGTGGGCCACGCGGCTCTCCACCCGTCGCCACTCACTGCCTCTCCTCACCGGACAGCGCTGCCCGTGGGCTGAGCCGAGCCAGGCCTCCCACTCACATCGAGCAGGTCTGCTACGGGCCACCTGCCGTAGCCCCTGTACAGTACGGCGGGCTACAAGGCGAGGCCTGGCTCGGGATGCTAGGCTGTGGGCGCGGCTCAGAGCGGGGCTGCGGGCGGGGAACTGGGTCCAAGGAGGAGGCCCCAAGGGCCAGCAGGATGCTCTCCGCGTCCCCAGAGACGCGCAGCTCTCACCAAGTGCGGGCCAGAGGCTCTCTCCTACGCTACCGCTGCAGCTGCCGCCGTACTTAGTAGCCCAGAGCAGAATGGAGCGCCAGAAATGCCGGGCGCAAGCCCGCCCCCCGCGGCTTCCGCTCCCTGGGCTCGCGGGCCGATGACTCGTCGCTCAACTCAAGCTCCACACCTCGCGCGCCCCTCCGCACCCACCCGAGCGCCGAATCAGCGAACGCGCCGTGACGTTGCCGGCAAGGGCGCTCTTGATTGGCTAATTTACATCCGCCCCATTCCCAGGTTTTCTGGCGGCCGGATGCCCTGCGGGCATAAAGTCTTCCGTTGTCGTGGCTGTGCGTCCCCTACCTGGAGCTGCTCGCTGATTTGCCACCCTTCCGCGGTCTGTCTGCCTGCGACACACGTCTTTCCAAGGGATAGTCGTTTTGGCCTTGCGCCCAAGTTGGGATTTCTTATGCTTTCCGTTCCCTCAGGCATTTCATTGGCGTCACCAAGCAATCCTGTTCTGCAACACGTCCGACCCGGAGGTGTCCCTGGAGTTAAGTTTCGCCTCTCCTGGCCGCGTCTTCTCTAGTCTAGGGTTGAATCGTGACCAGACAAAGAGGTAGCTAAACTTTGCAGTCGCTTCGGCGTAGATTTCCACTGCAGGAAACCCCTATCTAGTTCCAAGGCCCAGGGAGGTCCAGAGAGGCGCGGCAGGAAAAAGCTCATGTAACTACTGAAGAATTTTGATGTTCTTTTCAAATGCCTCGATCACCATTAATGGAAATTTGAGTTGATGACCCAAGATATTAAAAAGGGTTTTTTTTATATAACCATTAAAACGATTTACTGCAGGTGAAAACCTTAAGAGCTCTTCGAGTTTTTTTGCCTTTCTTGCCATAAAACGAATTTCAAATTCCATCAAACGTTAGCAGTTTATGATGTATTTCAATTAATATGAAGCTCTGATTTACAAAGTACTTAAGGTCAATTTTCACGCAGCTAGTTTGGAGTCGCTAGACGGTCGCATCAGCTTAAGAGTA
>RJWM01021387.1:0-10397 GCA_004363535.1 Dasyprocta punctata
TTTCTGGTTTGATTTTACTATACCTGTTGGAATGATCAACTATTCTGAAAATAACAAGATATACTATAGCAGCTATTGTTTTCATAGTATCTTTTTTTGAAGTTCTGTACCAGTTCTACTGCTTTGTTTTGAATGACTTCGTTCTGTTATGTTTTGTTGGATTTTACTATCTTTAAAATAAAAAATACATATGTATATATATACAATGAGAATCATAAATCTATCATAAATTGAAAATATCATAAGTAAAAATGCATTAAATAAGCCAAGCATAGTGGTGCATGTCTGAAATCCCAGTTATAGGAGGCTTAGGCAGGAGGATTGCAAGTTCAAGGTCAGCCTGGCCAACTTAATGAGTCTCAAAATAAAATGAAAAGGGCTGAAGGCGTAGCTCAGTGGTAAAACACATGCCTAGCATTCCTGAAGCCCTGGGATTGATCCCCAGTACTGAAAAATCCATTCATTCATTCGTTCATTCATTTAGTTCATCTAACTGACAGAACATCACAGCTTAGCAACACAATACCCTTGAGAGTGCTGGTTGCTTAACCTTAGGATTCATGGCTGATTGCAAGATGTAGATTGGTGTTGCTGCCCAACAATATGATCAAATGCTGTACTGGGTAATGCTAGACCAGAAAAAGATAAAAATTCAAAATTGGAAGAATCATTTCTTCTGAATATATATCACTTTTGCACTATTGTAAAGTTGAAAAACCAGAAGTCAAACCACAGTAAGTTGGTGGTCTCTGAAATTATTCTATTAATTGGAAAGGAGGGACTTGAAGGAAAGACCAGGCTGGAGAACACTCTAGAAGGCTCTCCAAAGTCAGATTTCCCCACTTGCATGACACTGCAGTGTTTTGAGTCCATGGAAGGAGTTGGATAGCACTTTCCAGGGAAGCTGAGAATGGCTAGTTCCAACAGGACAAGTAATAGAAGTCTCTTGTTAGTGCCACGTTCCACCCCACACACAGCATGGCCCATTCTGGACTCACAAGAAAGGAGGTCTCTACTTGTTACTTCATGGTGTCAGCTTTATAGCATGCTTCTGGATTAATTTTTATAAGCCCTTAGAGTATATCATTTACCAAGTTGTAAAGTGCAATCAGATTGTTTGACTTCCCAGAAACCAGGTTTGTGAGATAGTGCTGAGCTTTTCTGGGTGAATGAATGACAAAAACAAAAACCTCTTCCAGCCTTCACTGAGCCATGACACCCCAGGGTAGGACTCAGCTCATAGCATTGGCTGCAGACTGCGGTCTAGTCAGCCCTCAGAGCTGTGCGCACTCCCAACGCTCCAGGGGAGGGTGTTTACAGGGCAGCAAAGCTATTCAAAGAGGAACAGTTCCTTAAGCAGTGTGCCTTAGGCTTGGCTGTTGTGAGAGAAGAACAAACATGAGCTTTGTAGAGAGTAGTTACAGATAAGAAAATACCATGCTCTGGCCACAGGTCCAAGTCCAAACTCTTATACTCAAAAAGCCCATTCTCAGAGTGAGCAGCACTGAGTTCAGCAGGCAAAAGGCACTCTCTCAGCTCTGGGCCTGACTCTGGCTAGCCCGGGGAGCAAGTGCTTCCTGCCTCAGGAGTTAAAGGCTGAGAACCTATCAATATCAGGCCCATAATTGTTGTAATGTCTCTTCCCACTTCGAGTTGGATCTTTATCTTCCTTATGTTGAGAGGATACAAGACCAGGATACAAACATATTGGCAGGATTCTGTTTGATGCCCTGCAGAAATCTGAACTCTCAATTCTGTATCAAAATCTCATCTGAGTTCCAATGGCTGGGAGATATTGCCATGAGCATTTTCTTACATTTTTTCCATTGCACACATCTCCCCTACAATGGTGAATTCTCTTCAAAGGTATAGTTTCTGGTCTATATCTCTAAAAACTGTACAGTGCCTGGCACTAATACAGGTTTAACGTATGTCCAGTGAATAAAAGAAAAAAAAGGAATTAATACGGAGATAATCACACTAACTTTCAAACTGAATTCCTTATTCCCAATCTGTTCCTTCCAAATCACACTATGTTATATTGCCAGCTTCTTCTTCTATAAATATTTTACTCACTCATTCAGAACTTACAGGGTTTTATTTGCTGATACAGAGAAGGCCTAATTCTTTCACCTGGCAATCAAGGTCAAACAAGCCGTTTCCAACGCAACATTTTATAATTTTCTTCATATTTCCTGGGTACTTACCAACTCCCCCATCCCCTCCTCGCTTCCTCACAGGCCCCTACATGTTTGTCTTAAAAGGTGCCCTCTTCATCTAGAGCCCCCTTTTATCCTATCCCTACAAATTCAAATTTTGCGTTGCTGAGTTTGAAGACCTAGTTGACAGAGACACTCAATCAGTGATGAACAATCACTGATACTTGGAAAATTAATTTTTTCTCTTTTGTTATACTCTTCAAATATAGGGCTATGTATAGTAATGACCTCCACAATTTAAGAATAGCTATAATAGGGCAATCTCTGTATAATGTTTGATTGTATGAATAGCTTCTGCAATAGGGTTCTCCAGAGAAACAGGACCCACGATTGGGTAGAGAAAGGGAGACAGACAGAGAAAGAGAGACAGAGACAGAGAGAAATACAGAGAGAGAGAGAGAAAGACAGAGAGAGAGACAGAGAGAAAATGAATACGGGACATGTAAGTAGAGGAAGCTAAAACCTATAGGGTACGCTGGTAAAGGAAACATCCAAAAGGAGCTTGCTGATAGAATTTCTTCTTACTCAGGGGAGATCCATCTTTATTCTATTAAAGTCTGAAATATGCCCTTAATTCCAAGAATAATATTAAATAAATGGAAATAAGAAAATTTAAACAGCACAAATTTCCAAGTTCCTAAAAACAATTTGTGTGCTGGTATGGAGGCCTGATATACCCTATACTTGCCAGGAACCAACAATTTCTCCTTCAAATTCCTTCCTCCTGGAGGAGGGATTGAGACATCTGCAGATAAATATTCTGAGGGAGGTAACAGACTAGGCAGTTGGAGTATAAAGTCCAGTCCAAACCCTCAGCCTTATCTCATGGTCAATTTTCGCATAAGGAAATAGCCTAGGCACAGGAATGCCTTCGTTTCCTTCAGGTCATGAGTCATTGCCTCATAGTTCTTTCCTAACTATTTTCACCCTTAAAACAGAAGCTCCAGCGCAAATCTCTGTGATGTTCACCCCAGGCCTGAACAGACACTGGCTTATGTGTTGTTGCTGCTGCTGCTGTTGTTGTTGTTGTTGTGAGCTGGGGGAGATCTGGCCACCCTGAAGATAATAATGACTCCTGGAGTTTCTAGTAATGCATACTCATTCTCTTGATACAGATAAGCATGAATTCAATTACTGTGCACTTGGGCGCTCTGCTCACAGGCTGCCGCAATGTGCACATAATAGTATATCCTAGTGCAGGATATGGAATACACACCTGCAGAATTATCTTTCTAGCAAAATTATCTCACTCTCACTTCCATCTTTGCCATGGGAGCTACCATTCACAGGCATTTATGTCCTGCTCCCTGGCAGTTGTGAGTTCAGCTACAGAGCAGCACTGAACTTAAACTGGGCCCCAGCTCTTCTCTGTGGTGCATAAGGTTAGGAAGAAGGGAGAGCTAAAATATTCTCTCTTCCCAGTGGCTCCATGGTTGAATGTGAACCTCAACCATGTCTTATACTAAGTGGAGAAAGCCACTGATGTGAGAGACTAAAATCAACATTCAGAGAGCAACAAAGGATTGAAAAGAATCCTGACAACCTTCAAGTCCTTGGTTCTAAGAAATCATGACCCAGCTGTATCTCTGTTCTCCCTGTATCTTGGTTATTCAGTGCTTCCTGGAATTGTATGAAAAACAAAATACTAGCATTTCTAGTATCCTTCCAATAAATTGTCCTGTTGCATACATTAGTTTATGTTGTTTCTAACATCTGCAAAAAAAATCCTAAAAGTTATATAATGTGGTATTCTTCAATGATGAGATTGTGTCTCCATGACAAAATCCAGATTGCTACAATTAAGTGAGATAATTAACAGCAAAGTGCTTTGTTATCTGTAAAACATAATTCATGCATGTGATTCCTCTGAAATCCTTAACCAGAAATAGAAGTTTCTGATTAAAGTCCAAAGGGTTGGTTGATGATTTGTAATTTTCTTACTTTTTAATATTTTTTGTAACATATTAGCATTTTTTGTGATCTTGGAGTTATACCATATGAACTTATCTTCAGATTAATAGAATCTTGAATTTAAAAACAAGGTATGTTATATAAGCACAATAATAACAATGGTGTATTTTGTTCCATTTCTACCTGTGACACCTGTATTCTTCGAAATTTGTAAAGCTAGAAAAATATCCTGGGGCTACATTTAATATTTTTAAACCTCTAAAAACAATTACACTGGTACCATGTACCTATTTACACCAGTTAATTATAACACAGTGTTTCTCTGCTTTGGGCTAAAATTAGATAAATTCAGCCTGGCAGCTAAGTAGCTCATGTTGCTCAAAAGTTCTGATTGGCCTCTGATGACAGCATACACATTCCTCAGGAAATTTTCATGGCCCAGTGCCAGCCAATATCATCCAAACTGAATACCCACAGCACAGTGGTTCTGCTGATGAGGCCAGGTTGACAGTCAAAATTAAGGAACAATGTTCAAAATATGAGATAAAAAGAAAAAACAACAAATAGGGTCCTAGATGATGAAAAGATTGGTAACTCCTGATCCAAAATATTATCCAGTATGAAAATGCCCTAGGCATGTTTCCCCGAAACACTCATTCTGAGGTATAGTTATTTAAAGAAGTTACTCCCAAAAAGAGCCCATTATACTTTTATTAAAAAAGTCAAACAAACTGTGTGGTGTTGTTGTTTGCTGCAAGATTTCTCAGAGAACTTTATTATGTGAAGAGGGGCTTAAATCAGATTCCAACTTATCTACTTTCTTTGCCAAGACTTTTATGGGACTTGTAGTCCATGATACACATTTTGGGAGATGTTGGTCTAATAAACTCTCATTGAGTGCTTCTTATTTTGATCACCTGGCCCACATATAGATTTATAAACAGAGCTGGCAAGATCAATTTGTAGAATATATAAAATTAGAGTCACTTCACACACCTACCAGACAATCTCTTTCATCTCCCATTAAACTGCCTCTGTTTCTGTCATTAAAATGTCATTCTTTGGGTCTTGAATACCTTTTGCTAATTTATTGTCTATTACAGATGCTCCTGAAAAAAGAAGCAAATTAGGCCCAATTCTCCCAAGCATTTCCAGGAAAATACCTGTAATAGCAGAGCATGCAAATTAATAACGCTGAGTATCTGAGTGAACTAATTCTGAGCAGTTGAAAGCTCCACATTTGTCAATTCTCTTGATGGGTTTAATGTTTGTATGAATTTAACATTCTACATCGTGATATACTTTAATACAAAACTGCTCTACAGAACTTGGCAACAAATAATACAATAAGAAGCCCCAAGTCATAGCTTGTGGCTGTGGGTAGCGCTGTGCCACACTGTCCAGCAGGGCGAGGAGCAAGCCCTGGGGAGGGACACTCGGTGGACCTCCAGGGGGTAGCCAGGGTCTCTGCGGCAGCCAGGGCAGACCCTGACCGGGGCCATAGGCACAAGCCAGAAGACAGGTTTGTGATTGTGTGTGGCCTTGTTCAACTGGGGTGCTCCTCAGGTTCCCAGGGGAGTGGGCAAATGGCACAGAGCAGCCAGTAAATGAAAAGGCATCAGGGCTGTCTCTCTGTGGCCACTGTTTCCCTTTCCTCCTCTGCCACCAAGACTGCTCGGTGCCCACAGTAACCTTTCCCTCCACTTCCTCTTTCCTTTTTCTGTTCCTTAACCTCATTTTTGCTACCAGCTCCACTCAGTTTCCTTATTTCCTTTACTACTTGGCCCCAAATTCAAATGTAAGTTTTATCATTGTCTGTGGGGAGGATGGGCAGATGGGCGGCCCAGGTCGAAGTTCTGCCATTGCTTTGTGAACAAGGAAACAATTTTGGTTCCTTTGACTCCATACCTTAAGATCTAAATGGATATTAGGCGGTGAAGGGAGGGGGCGGGAAGAGCACTGTGCCGACTTTTCCATTCTGCAGTAACAGGCGTTGATGCCAGTGTCTGAAGTGACTTTCGACATCACTGAGTTTAGTGGTTTGGAGAAACACTTCATCAAATCAACTCAAATGGAACAAACTAAAATTTGTGTTTGTTTACATTCATACACATATACACATATTTTGTGCACAGATGTGACCATAATACTCAATATTGAGGACTCATGAAACATTAGGATAGCCATACTTTGAGGCTGGGTTCCCTTGGAAGCAATTTAGCACCATCCTTTTCTTGTTCCCTTTAGATCTAAAAAAGAAAAAATAAAAATAAAAAATAAAAAAAGGTCCTTTTCACACTGTACTCCTTCAGGCAGTTGCAGCTCAGTTACTAGTCTGATGAGTTTATGGTAATGCAAACTGCACTTCTTTCAAAGCATGTGCTTCAGTTGGGCATGGTGGTGCCTGCTTGTGATCCCAGCATTCAGGAGACTGAGGCAGGGAGGATCATGAATTTGAGGCCACTCTAGACTACGTAGCAAAAATCTTGTCTCAAGAACAAATGACAGCAGCCACAAAACAAGGCAGATGCTTCTCCTGGCCCCAGTTAGGACTGCTTTGGGTTGGGCTTCAGAAATTTGGAATAGGCCTTGGGCTGGTCTCTTCCTTAGCTTACTACCTGCTTCTACTTGTTTTACCTGCACTAGTTAATGGAGACACTTGCAGGACTGAAAGGTTGGGAGAAAGAAGGGAAGCAAAGGAGAAGAATGGTCTTACTGGATGGGACCAGGAGGGATCACACTGGCACTCTCTGGACCTGAGATGTCTATAAAGTTGACTCTTTCTTTCATGGAATTCTTGGGAGACTGTCTCATTTATATGGACTTTCATCTGTTGCTCCTGTGACAATTTTAAGTAAACATCTTCAGAATGGTGACTACTGAGTCTGCCATTCACCACAGCCTCCTGCCTTTTTCAGCTGAGCGCTTCTTGCTCTGCTGGGTGGCTCTCTGAAGTAGAATCTAGGGCCACTCAAAACCAGCTTTTTCTCCTTGTGAGGCTTCTTCAGGCACACAAGGTATTTGACCTTTCATTCACCTGGGCAGTCACTTCCTAAAGCACAGTCCCCCATTCAGCTCTCAGGATGCCATGAGATACTGGTCTACTGATTCTCTTCAAATTGCAGGGGACACAAAGCAAGTTCTCCAAGTGGTGTCCCTGAAGCCCCTTCCACAGGTAAGGGAGAAGTAACCGCACTATGGCAAAGGGTACTAACAGCACACTGACAATTCTCTCAAAAGATCTAAAAATATTTCATTTCCAATTGTTCTTGGCCTTTTCAACTTTAGTCTTGTTCTGTGCCAATGTGGGTGAGGGGTAAAACTTACAAAACTGATTTTTCAACATCTTTTGGTTGGTTTTGCGCAGTGGGTTCTTCCTATAATATATTTTGGTTTCATTTTTGCAACACTTGAACTAAGATGCAATTTAGATGAACGCGGAAATTTAAAACTGGAATTAAAGCAGGGATTGTTGAGTCAAGGGTCAGCCTCCACCTGCAGGAAATCAGAGCCAGGCATCTGAAGCAACTTCAACACCCACATACAGCCACAGCTGCTGACAGATACTAGTCTCGCTCAAGTTCTTGCCCTCAGAAAGGATGAGTTAGAGATTGGCTCAGGATCACATCATTGTAAGCAGCGGGATGATCAAATCATACTCCCTCCATGCCTGCTACTGTGAATTTCTTGCCTCACAATCTTGGGCAGATCCTATGACTCCTAGAAAAAACCATGACACATGTAGTGGACAGTACCTGTGGTACTACAGCAAGAACCTTGGCTTCAAATCCTGGCATCTTCTGAGCCACCCTCGAGGCATTTATTGTCCTCTCTAAGCCTTCATTTCCTATCTATAAAACAATGACAATGGTATGGAGAATAAAATGGGTAATTTATAGGAAAGTATTTTTTAAACCCTCTATGCCTTAGGCAAATGTTAGTTGTCATTATTGGTGTGCTGGGGGAAGGGATTGATTGTGGTTTTTCAGGATAATGTTGATCTTAGGACTATGAGATTTATTATGATTACTAATTTGTGATGGTGTTTAATTAGAAGAAATGCATGACCTAAGCAAGCTCCATAAGTCTATTGCCTTGCTTATTGAGAGGAATACATTATTTTAAAGAGAGTGGTTTGTATGTTATGCTAATGTTATAAAGAATAGTAAAGGAAATCTGTATAGCCAAAAGCTGAGAGGAAAAAAAAAGCTAGCTAAACAAATAAATCAGATCACAAAGCACATGAAACAAAGGCACGGGTATCACACAGACCTGGACAAAACAATCCAGAGCAGGAGTTTGCCTCCCACAAGGCTAGGGAAGAGGGTGCAGCTTCTCTCTGAAGAGTCTACGTATCAGCCTACGAGGTCCACACTGCAGTGCTACGTGGGGCTGAAAGTCTTTTTAAGCGGAAAAGGACACACCAGGTAGCTTCCCCAGTCAGAGTCCCTGGGACTATTCAATGCCAAAGACACAGGGAAATTCAAGGAAGGACAAGGAGCATCTTACTGAGGCTTGGTGGTGCGGGGTGGGAGGCCCCTAGCACAACTTCTTTCCCAAGCAGGAAACCCCACCCTTTATCCTTGCTTGATCTCTTTGGGTTGCAAAATACATGCAATGCTCTCCTCTGACCTAAGTCATTCAGATGAAGAGGAAGGTGGGGAAGGTTTGGAGGGAGACTCAGTAAGGGAGAAGCTTAAACCTCCATGTCACCATTTTCTAAGAGAAGTAAGAGAGATCAAAGGAAAGGGCTTCACTTAGACTGGAAAACTCTCCAGTTTTAGCCTTCCTACAGGGAATTATAGGACCAAGTAGAAATTAGCTTTCACTTATGCTGAATAAAGGCAAGAGAAGCAAGTTTGGAATTAACCATAAATGTGTATCAAAGTGAACTCTGCATATGTGGCCATGCCTGGCGCAGCAGGAGGTACTGAGAAACATGTGAACCAGAGGGTGTGAGGCAGCTCTGTGAACTCTACCACAGGCAGCCCAGATCCATGCATTTCTGCTGCTTAAAGCTATTCCATGTTGTGTATGTTCCCAATTTAACCCATACAGGTATATGTTCAATCATTTGCATTTTCTTCTATGATTTAAAAGAACACATTTAATAAAGGTATGTCAGGTTTTTTTAATTTGAAAAGTCATTTTGCCTCCAACATTATGTTTGGGAGACTTGCAGAACCATTCCCTTGATGGTCTACAAGTCTAATAGTCTATGAGTCTAGTCATTCTACTCTGAAAGTCAAGTAGGCACCTCCAGGGCACTGTGATATTTACTCAGAGCATTTGGGAGATGCTGGAGCATCCAGGCAAGTTATGATTTAGTGCAGTCGAACGGGAAATAGAGCAGCGAGCATCCTGGAAAGTGGCCTTGAGAGATCACATCTGTGTTCAGTGATTATGATTGGCCAAGCTGGGAGCCAACTCTGGAAGCCCTCCCTCTGGGTTTCTCAGTCTTATTGCATTGTTCCCTCCTTTCTGTGACTAGTGCCACTGGAGAAACAGGGTCTCAGCATTGTGTTCTTCTGTGGAGGAACCGAGTGCCTTGAACACAGTCCTGACTCAATAAACAAGGAACTCCTAATCATCAACCCTAAATGTATTTTTTATCCAATCACCTTCTCGTCATTTATTTTTTATCTCCCTCAGAGACTAATGCTGTGCCAGCTGGAACTATTGAATGAATTAATGAGTTAATTAATGGGTATTTTAATAAATGTATATTGTCTGATTATATATAAAAGCATTTGTATAGCTCGTGAATGTAATAGTGTTTTTCTTAATGTTGTCTGCTTGAATATGGTGTCATTATTCATTATGACAAATGCACCTTTACATTTGTAAGACTGGTATTTACAAAATGCTTTCACCTGCATTATCTGATTTAATCCTCACAGCAGTAAGGCACAGTAGATATTATTATTCCCCACTTAAGATAAGAGAGGTGATTTGTCCAAAGTACACAAGAAGCACAGAGCTGGACTTGAACCCATGCTTTGCCACATACGGCTAGGGCGGGTTTCCCCCTTGGTTGTAGCAAGGCAAAGGTTATACTCCTTTGTAAACAGAGGATTGTTCCTGAAGTTGGTGTGCAGCATCTGAAGAGGGAAAGTACCATCTCTAAACTCCTGGCAGGCTCTCCAACCGGCCACCTGGCTTGTTGTTGGCTACACCTGCTTCTGAATGCACAGTTCTTCTTATGCCGGGTCACCAGACAGGGCTCACATTTGACTATACCTACTTGATATCAAAACAACTTGTGGA
>RJWM01021387.1:10497-35558 GCA_004363535.1 Dasyprocta punctata
ACAGGGTCTCTCTTTGTATTCCAGGCTGACCTTGTAACCCACTATGCAGTTCAGGCTGGCCTTGAACTCACTGTGTTCCTCCTGCCTCAGCCTCCCGAGTACTGGGATTATAGGCCTGTGCTACCACACCTAGATGGAGTATTTTATCTAAATAAACCTTTGCATAGAAACAAATAAGCAAAGCAAATTCAAGCAGCAGATCTGCTTTGGTTGAAAATGAGACTGTAACAAATTGGAGGAGGTCCTTCAACTCGGAGTAGTCTGAGATACTCAACAGAATCCTAATGGTAGGGTATTGTCATCGTTTTACAGGAAAGACCCAGAAAGTAAAATGACTAAGGTTAAAAAAAAACTTAGAAACCTACTAACTTGGTTTGGCTCTCCTTTCCATTTCTATGTTCCTCATCTCAGTTTAACTGTATTCCTGCCTGGATTCCAGCCTCCTCCGGTATCTTATTCGAAGTCCATTCAGTTACACTCATTTACTACACATAGAACCATCCTAGATTCCAGTTTTACCACTGTGCTTAGAGAACATTGGATTTTCCAAATGCCCAAGGTCAAAAAGCATTCACAAGAGTCCTTGCTAAAGATGCAAATTCTCAGATTTCTGTTCTTTGCAGCTCTGATCAGCATGGGACAAAACCTGGGTGACACTTGTAACTAGTGAAGTTTGGGAAACACTGGCCATTTGGGATCAGTCATAGATGTTCTCATGCAGGGGGTAGACCTCCACTCATCACCTGTGAAGCCAGAGAAGCTCTAAGTATTATCAGAAAAATCTTCTCTCTTTTATATAATCAAAGAATATCAGTTTTCTGGCCTAAAGGAAAAGCTTCAGTCAAACACAGGATCATTTGTTTTTGAAGGTTATGAGGTTTTGAACTCCCTGATTGACTTGTTTCCATCCAAAGCAGGCTTCCAAATGTGATCTCTGCTCCCTTGCTGACCCCAGCTCTGACCATCCACTTGTGCTCTGGCAGTCCCATGTTATGGGTTGCAGACAGAGACCACTCTAGCCCATGATTTCTTCTACAGCATACAACCCTCCCCATGCAAACTGAACTCCAGGATCTGAGTATCCACTTCACACACACCACCATCCCAGAAAGACCCAGCAATGCTTATTCAGCTGTTCTCTAATCCAGGTTTCTGCTCCCTCGAACTACTCTCCCCTCTGCTGGCAGCACCTTTTCCTTGAATATTTACATTTAGTGGTTTGAGTTCTGTCCCCATTTACGATATTCCCTCATCCCATTTGTTTTAGGAAAAATAAATATTTAACTTTCAAAACGTGGGGCTGGCTTCATTTCCATCTCAGAGACCATCTGGCTGTAACCTGTGTCCTCACTGTGTTCTCCAAGTGAAGTAAGCTCTGCCTTGGGCCCCATTTGCTTTTCTGCTGGCTGGAGAACAATACAACCACTCTTGCCTTTGAAACAATGCTGTTCTTGGTGCTGTTGGTCTCAGAGGATAGGGTCACAAAAGACACTAGGCATCTCATCATCATTCCCTACATATCATTAGCACAAGGCTACTATATAAACAGACTGTAATGAAGAGTGGAGATTAGATGGAAAACATGTATAACTAGATGCCAAATTTTATTTCTAGATTGTAAAGTAAGATTTTATTTTTTATTTTTATTTATTTATTTATTTATTTTTTGTGGTACCGGGGATTGAGCTCACAAACTCATGCCTGCCAGGCAGGTGCTTAAGCCACTGAGCCAAACTCCCAGCATTCTTTTTTTTTTTTTTTTTGAGAGAGGGTTTTGCCTATGTAGTGCAGGCTGGCCTGGAAACTCACTATGTAGCCCAGGCTGGTCTGAATACACAGAGATTCTCATGCCTCAGCCTCCCAAATGCTAGAATTACAGGTGTACGCCACCATGCCACATAAAAGAATTTTAAATTTATGAGAGAGGTTTCTTCACAGACAAGTTGATTCCTAACTTCTTTCTGTGTCTTGAAATCTTTAGGCAGCCCTCCTCCATAATCCTTTACTTCTATGTACCTCTACCTCTTAGATTAAATGTATTTGCCTTAGACTTTGTCCTAACCAAGCCCACATTGCTTTCCTGCATGTCCACACACACACACACACACACTCAATTTTGCCCCTTTTTTATGTAGATAAGTGAATACATTCATTGTGGGGGAAGTAGTGCATACACAATGTGTCTTAAACCTTTGGATTCCCCTTCTTCTCTGTCTTCCTACCATTTTCTACCATCTTCAGGGTCCCTTCCCATTCTTTCAGAGAACCAGTTCTTTGATTCATTGATTGTTCATACTGTTTTTTTATATCCATTTCATTAATTTCCACTCCTATCTTTTTTTTTAAGAGCAGAATGTATTTATTGGGAGGAAGAAAGTTTCTGTCTGAGAGAGAGACAGAAGGGATCCCAAGTGGATAGCCAAAGACCCTGCCTTCTCCAGGGATCTTTATAGAGCAAAACCATAAGGTGAGGCAGGTCCACAGTAGGGAAAAATGAGAACTTGCAAGGTAGACAGGCATGAGACAGGACAGAACTATGGTCAACCAATAAGATTATGAGTTTAATTGCTCAGGTAAAATTGATTAAACCAGGATTCAATGGGGAAGTGAGTCATATAGCAGTGGGTATGAATACAGAGCAGGACCTTTTCCTGTAGAGGGTTGGGTTAGTGGCTCCTTCTGGTTTCCTCAAAGCACTGAATACCTATTTAGAATATCAATTCCTGATGTTTATACTTAGGGTGTGCTTACATTTGTTTGGTCTTTTGTCTTGAGATCTGGCCCGAAGCAAAAATGTCTGTCTCCTCCAAGGTTGCAAGTTACCTGGTCTTCTGCACTAGCTCCTTCAAGGGCCTAGCCCTGACTGCCTATAATATTTCTATCTAACTCAGCTGCCTATAACATTTCCCCCTCTGCAGAAGTACCCTGAATGAGCTATGACCCATCTGGCTTCTTCATGTTGAAGGGAGTTGTATCTGTTGATCAGCAGTCAGAGATACTCTATAGAGGGTCTATTTAAAGGCCCTCAATGGACATTAGGCATTTTCATCTTGGGTAGGTGTTCAGCTTTAAATCTGTGCATTCCATTTTGGCTCTAGGGGTTAGGCAGGTCATGTGCATGTGCAAAAAAATATCGAATAGTTTTCAACACGTAAGGGTCAAACATCTTCCAGTGTAGGGGGCAATGAGACAACTTCACGGTTGCCATTCCACCTCTCCCTCCTGTGGGCATCCGGTGCGTCAGCCTACATCTCCCATGATCCTCTCCAGCCTAATCCCAAAATGACGACGACCTATCCGTGCTCACCACATCCCCATGCGATGACAGCTTCCACCCCTGCTTCTATATAAGCTGTAAACACTTCCGCAATAAACGAGACTTGATCGGAACTGCTCGACTTCTCTCCGTTTCTCTCTCCTCTTGCCCTGCCCCCATCCCCCATCCCATCTCTCCTCCAGGCGAGACCCACGGACTGATCCGCAGGCTGGATCATTCCAGTGCTTAAGAATGTGTTCTAAAGGAATAAGAGACTTAGACTTTGAACACCCATGTCTTTGTCCAATGATCTCAGTGGAAGACTTGCAAATGATATAGGGAAAAGAAACTCTCAACCTGCTAAAGGTCTGGGTTTGTGTTCTCTAAAATTGAAGAATGAACCCAGGCCTGGTGGTACACACCTTTAATCCCTGCACTCGGGAGGCTGAGGCAGGAGGATCATTGTGAGTTTGAGACCAGCCTGGGCTACCAAGTAAGTTCAAGGCCAGCCTGAACTGCATAGTGAGACCTTGTCTCAAAAAATAAGGTTGAGGATTTAGCTCAGTGGCGTAAGTGCCTGTCTGGCACATGCAAGGTTGTGAGTTCAACCCCTGGTACCAAAAAAATAATAATAACAAATAAATAAATAAATAAAATTGAAGAATGAATTTTAGGAACAATGGCGGTTAAGAGTAGAACATATTTATTGGGGGAAAGAAAGCTTCTGTTTGAGAAAGGGATAGAAAGGGTCTCGAGTGGGTCGCTGCCAAATTTTATAATTTCTTTCCTTCTATTAGTTTCAACTTGGATTATTCTTGTTTTTCTAACAGTTTGAGATGCATCATTAGGTTATTAACTTGGGATCACTCTTTGCTTTTTATGCCACATTCACACATTCCCATGCGTACACATCAGAACAACCCACAGGGTAGGGATAATCCGTAACGGTATCTCAGAACATCAGCAACGTTGGGCAACGTATGGAGAGGATGGCGATGTTTGGGACAGGCTCCACTATTTCCCATCTTTTTCTGTTTCAGGGTCACTGCAAACATAAGGGGAAGTTGTAATTCCATGCTCTCTGTCTCTGCTCCTGTTCATTTCTGGTTCATTTGTAAACCACGTACATATACCCAAGTGCACACACATACACACACACAATCTCTCTCTTTCTCTCTCTCCAAAAGCAACAAAAGTTCATTTTCCTAAAGGAATTTAGTCTGTGAAGTTTTTCCAACCCCTAGAGAAAAGCAGTTTACAGCCATGTGGAGGAGTTACAGATCCCTCGGCCCAGCCTCAGCGCTACATTCTGTGCCTTCCTGCCCACAACAACCGGGCTAAGCACACTGCTCACCGAACACATTGGCGGCACTGTAAAAACAGGACTAAAGTCAGTCCTGTGCAGTTGCTACCTGTGCAGATGACTATATCATCTCCCAAATTCTGTGAGGTGAATAAAGCAGACAAGGGATCATGGCAGTTGTCTTTCATTGTGCATCCTCTCCCTCAATGGTGATAGAGTTTGAGTTGGTCACATGACTACTTAGCTAAAGACCCCTGTTTTAGCCACTCCTGCTAACAGGGGTTATATGACCAAGTGCTGGCCAATGGAATGTGTGAAAGTGATATGTGCTATTTTTCTCTATCTTGCTTCTAAAAAGATTCAGTGAGTGTGCCTGACCCTTTACTTCCTTTCTACTGGCTATGAATGGCTGGAATAAACTCAAGCAATTTAAATCCAGAGATGGACTATTTCCAGACTTCTGCAGAGAAAGAAGTAAGCATCTACTTTGCTTAAGCCAATGTATTCTAGGCACTGTTTGTTACAGAAACTTAGGTAAATCCCTGTCAAATACAGTGAACGTTTTCATGCCTGCCAAGTTCCCAGGAGGGGATGCAATCATTAAGAGGCAGAGTTGGGGCTAGACCCAGGGCACTAACCATGGGGCTTTCTCCAACTTTCCTAAGGATGTTTTTGTCAGAACTTATACACATTTCAACAGAGTAATCATACTGTGATATCTGACATTGTATTGCAAGTCTTTTTAAAAAAAAAACAAAAAAAAAAACAGGGTCTCACTGTGTAGTTTGGGTTGCCCTTGAACTCACTATGTAGCCTAGGCTGGCCTTGAACTCATGACAATCCTCCTGCCTCAGCCTTCCAAGGGCTGAGATTATTGGCAGGCACCATGCCTGACTTTGTCAGTGTTTTTGTAGTTGCTTTTTTATTTTTATTTTTTACAGTACTTAGTAATTTTTCTTCTGTTAAAATAATGTTGTCCAATGATCTGTTAATTTCTATTTCAACAGCAGCATCAACTTGGCCCGAAGCTCGAGAGTACAAAGCAATTTCTGGAAGCAAATGTTTCTTTCTCTTTAATAGATTTATCAGGTAATTTACAGTCTTGAAACTTAAAGCAGAAAACTTATAACCAACAAGGATAAAAGGAGCTTTACAAAAGAAGCAGAGGAAACAGAGGGTCCAGGTAATGAGCGCTAATTGCTATCGACTCACTGAGTGTAACTCCTCTGCTCAGTCCTCTCCAAAGTCCTGCTGAGGCCACAAGTGAATGAAAGCGAAATGATCTTTTCATCATCAACAAAAACACTGGGAGGCAGAACTATAATTTCAAACCACCATTCTTCATCCTCACTGGGAAGAATAAATCACCATTTGACAACCTCACACTAACTGCATCCAAAGAATGGATACTATTAACCTTATTTTCTAATTTGCTTAGTAACAAATAACAGAGAAGTCTCACAACATTTACTTTGTAGCAAACAACGTTCAACATGATTTTCACATATTAACTTTTCTAAGCCTTGTAACTCTCTGGGCTAGTTATAATTACTTTACCATTCTGCACACAAGGAGAGCAAAGCTACAAATATATTTTATATGCTGGTTAGTACACTAAATGTATTTTGGTAGGTATGAAAATGTCATCTTGTACACACTTTGTTAACAGTGTGCTGATGTGGTTGGTAGATTGTGAGCACTAACATTTCACTCTCAGTAACCTTGCACTAAAAACTGTACTCCATTGGAGCTAGGTCTGCTTCCGAGCAGGCAAAAACCACCTGACTAAACTGAGTTTGTACCTAAAAGTCAGATTATTCTCAGGTGGATCATCTTTTCTCTTCTTGTTCAGGAAAATGGGTATCTTCATGTTTTATAGGACATATCTCAGTTTGGGAAATTTGTGTCATGTTGATCACCTCTTTATTCTAACTCCATGGTTATTTCTTCCTTAGAACATTTTGCTTATTGCCATATAAATGTCCAAAAGAACTAGAGTATTAATATTGATCTTCGATTTAGAAAAATAAGTATTTAAATAGTTATCTTTCTAAACTTGTACTTAATGGAAATCAAGAGTGAACAAAGAACTCACAAAAGACTCATTGGATTTTGACCATTTTACTTGTTTTTGGTACCAGGAATTGAACTCAGGACCTTGCACTTGCCAGGCAGGCACTTATGCTGCTGAACTATATCCCTGGCCCCATTTTACTTATTAAAGAGCTTTTTTTTTTTTTTTTTTTTTTTTTTTTTTTTTTTTTTTTTTTTTTTTTTTTGAGACAGGGTCTCACCATGTAGCTCAGGCTGGCCTTGAACTCACTATGAGGCTGACCTCAAACCTGCAGCAATCCTCCTGCCTCAGCCTCCCAAATGCTAGGATTATAGGCGTACGCCACCACATCCAGCTAAAGAGCTCTTTTAATAGAGCTCTTTTACTTTTAATTTGTTATTTTGATTACCTCTTAAATTTTTATAAATTTTGTGTCGGAGTAATATTATGTTCCACTGTCACATTGTTTCACAACATCCAATTCAACCATTGCAATTTTAAAGTATCTTGCTTGTCAATTGAAAACTGGATTAACAGATATAGACATGTAAAATTGATCTAGTCATATGAGTATTAACTGTTCTTTTTCAATAACTAATATATGTTAATCTAAACAACTCTTTTGGAGGTAGCAGTATGCAATATTACAACCATTGTCTAATTCCTATGATCTCGTTTTGTAAACCTATAATATTATTGTACTGGATTTGTTGTTGTATGTTTGTCTCTTTTGCTTTTTGTTTTTCTTTTCTGTGTCTTTTTTCTTTCTCTAAATAAAACACACACAAACACACACACACACACATACACAAAAGAAAAGAAACCTGGAGAGCCCACATAGCTCTTCTTCTTTAAATAATATTAAGCTTTCCAAGCTTTCTATGGCAAAACTTTAACTTTCTCCATTCTCACTGTCTTTCACTTTGGAACAGCGAACTGATTAACAAACAAATAAAAAAGACATAACTAGATTTCTTAGTAATCTCCTATGGCAGATAGACACAGCCATGTGTTCTGACCAATGAGATATAATTAACGGCATTAAGTAGAACCTTTAGGAAACTTTTTTCGAAGCAGTAGAGACTCAGCTGACAAATGTTTCCCTTTCCCTTTTCCCTTTTTCCTTCCTTAAAAGCGGTCATGATGCCAGACACAGGACAATGAGCCCAGGCTCCCAGGTAATAAGAACACACAAAGGGAGGTCAAATGAAAGCTAAGAAGGAGCCTAAAACATACCAACCCAGAAATGCCTCCTTTCAGACACCATGTAATATGAAGGAAATAAAAGTCCTAATTTGCCTAAATTTCTCTCTTGTCTTACTGGCAAATACATTTTCTAACTTTTGAGTGATTCCATAAAGCAGTAGCAGAGGATATGAAGGTTTTCAACATCTTGCAACTTAAAAATCGGGGTAGAGGGCTGGGGATTTAGCTCAGTGGTACAGCGCCTGCCTGGCAAGTGCAAGGTCCTGAGTTTGATTCCCAGTACCAACAAAACAAAACAAAACAAAACAAAACAAAACAAAACACCCAAAAAACTTAGGGTAGATCTACATGGCACAAACATTCCATTACCCAGCCATTCAATATTTTCGAACAGTACTCAAAATCAAATCATGTGTTGGTAAATCAAATCATTCAGAAGTATGATTCAGTTACTAAAAAAGGGAAAAACATGGGGATGGGATTTAGAGATGAGGGGAAAGAGATGGATAGGGAGGGGAAGGGGAATAAAAGAGAATCAAGCTGTGTCATATGCAAGTACCTATTCCCTAAGATGACTGTAAACTTCATGTACAGCAAACAGGCACTAATAAAACAAATAAAAAGTGAAAAAACATTTGTGCTATCATCTATTCATTTATTTCAGTAAAATTAATTGGGACATACAAGAGAAGTTATGCACTGTGATTTTTTTGATAAGAAATAGCTAGTGTTTTTATTTTTGTTTTGCATGAAAAATTCATGTGCTCAGAAATGCATATACTGAATGTAATATTGCTTACTCAAGAAAATGTATTTTAGCTTTAACAACGGAAGCAATAGGAACTTCTAAATTGTAGAATTGAAAAAAAGTTTGACGATATTAATAAAAGTGAGATTTTTTTCTCTATACATTCGATAATAATGAAAAAACAGCTACCATTTAAAATGTGCTAATAATAGATCAAGTTCTGTAGTAGATCTGGGAGGTAGGAGGCAGGTCTTTTGACCCAAAAACCTGGGTTTTAATTCTTTAAATCGCATATCAGAGCACAAGAGTCCTGTACTTGAATAAGAGATGCATTCAGTGGACTCATGAAAGTGTGGCTGAGTTTATTCTTCTCTTGTCACCACGTCCCCAGGAGTCTCCATGCCCAATGCGTACACAAAGTAAAGAGATTTGAACATTCTCATACCACTAATAATTCTTTCACTAATTGATCCTAATCATATTTATATTCATTTTCTATTGCTAAGTAAGAAATTACCACACACTTTAGTGATGTAAGCAATACCCATTTATTGCTTCGCATCCTCTGTAGGTCAGAAGCCGGGTTATGAGTTATATGTGCACAGCCACACTGGGCTAAAATCAGGATGACAGCAAACCACCTTCTCATTGCCAGCCTGTGCACCTGTTTCAAGCTCCCTCAGGTTGTTAGTAAAAATTCAGTTCCTTGTGGTAGAGGACTGGAGTCCTTGCTTTCTTGTAGGCTCTTGATCAAGGGGAATGCTTAACTGCTCAGAATCATCTCAGGTTCCAGCCAGGGATGCTGCTCCTCTCATGACTTGGCAGTGTGCTTGTCTTCAAACCAGCAGACCATGTCACTTGCGCTTCACCTTCTTCCAAAGAACTTGATTGATGGGCAGGCTCACCCCGGACCAGCTCCCTTGTGATGAATTCAAGGTCAGTCAATTAATAACTTCATCATGGGAGTCCACAGCACCGTGGACTGTGATTCCATCACAGTCATAGTTCCCACCCAGGGTATATACTCCAGGAGGATCATCGGAACTATTTCAGAATCCTTCCTACCTCAACCTGGAGCATTTCATTCCTTGAAAAAGTACCTACAATGGTTACATTGAATTTAAAGTTCTGAAGAGCAAGGCCATGCACAGATTCTTACCTAATTATCTGGAAATGCTAGCACTGCACAGTTGCTACCATTTTGAAATCAGGTACCCAAAGCTTCATGATGACTAATCCCTTGAACTAGAATAATAAAAGGTAAACTGTTCCTATTCCATTCTCCGCAAGTGTGTCATAAACCTAAGCAGTGCATTTTCATATCTCCACTCATGGGTTGGGAAATCAGGAGTTTTCACCTCAAGCCAGTTCTGCTGCATAGTCTGGAGCTCGCAGCAACAGTGCCAACTCTCATTCAGCTAGTTCTTCAGTGTGGTAATAGACTTCATTTATGTAAACACAGCAGTTTGCTCCAGCTTTCTGAATTATCCCATGAGGTACCTGCTATCCTTTACTAAATCTGTTTCAGCACTAACTAACCAAATCAAACTCTGTTATTGTAAACAACATTAACCAATGTAGCCATTAATGGAAGATATGGTAGTAAGCAACAGAGATTTCAGGAAATACTAATTCAATATGGACAAGTTAAAAGCCAGAAGCCCAGACCATGGCATCAGTGGAGAGTTACTTAGATTATCACTTGGTGAAATGGAATGAGGAGCCTATCCAGGCAAACCTTTCAAGGGTAAAGTAATTGTGGTTATATCAATTTGGAGAGCTGGTATGGTGGCGCACACCTGTGGTGGCGCATACCTGCAATCCAGCACTCGGGAGGCTGAGGCAGGAGGATCGTGCAAGTTCAAGGTCAGCCTGGGTACATTGTGAGTTCAAGGCCAACCTGAACTGCACAGCAAGACCATCTCAAACAGTCAAAACAAACAAACAAACAAACAAAACCAAAAAGCAAAACAACAAAGAAGAGGAGAACACGTGGGAAAAATGACTGCAGATTAGTGTAGATGTATTTAATTGTTAAGGAAAATGACAAGTGTGATGATTAATTTTATGTGTCAACTTGGCTAGCCTACAGTTCCTGTGTTTGGTCGAATGTTAGTCTGGATGTTACTGTGAAAGAGTTTTTAGATGAGATTAACATTTAAATTAGTTGACTCTGAATGATAAAGATGGGTGGCATTCAATTAGTTAAAGATTTTAAAAAAGAAAGACTGGTCTCACTGGAAGCAGTAATTCTATCAGTAGATTGTCTCCAGAGCTGCAGTGTCAACTCTTTTGTGAGTCTCCAGCCTGTGGCCTGCCCTACAGACTCCAGGCTTGCCCAGCCTTATAATCTCATGAGTCATCTCCTTTCAAATCTCCTCCCCTCCTATCCCCCACTCTCAGAAAAACAAAACTGTAACACAGACAGCTTAACGTTTTACCATAATATGGGTCAAGTTGCAGAACCGTATATATCCTAAAAAGAACACCTTACCTAATGTGGCCACAAGACTGTTACAACGGAAATCATAGCACACAGTGCTATCCCATAGGTCACTGAGTTCATTTCACTGCCTCATCACTTCTTTAATTACTTACCAGCCAGTAATTAGAATGGGACATATGGGAGGAGTCTGATGATTCATAGGACTCCAAACTCCTAAATTTTACTGAGCTTTCCCAGGCTAGCTGAAGCAGCTCTTCCTGATATGCCTGAAGAGGCGATTCCTGCCTTTCTTGAATTTCACATAATGACCTAGATGGGGCAATTACCTTGCAAGGGAAATACACTTCTCAAGCCCCTTCCTTGAACGTCATCACTACCTACAAGCCTATAATGAAAAATTTCCGGAAGCCTATTTCCAAATCAAAACACAAAGGAGAAAGCTCACACATACACATACATTCAATGTGTGTGTACATACACAAACAAAATATTATAAAGTGTATCAGCAAAGACCTGGGGAATATAAGTGGGAACTATTTGAAGGGCAGATATTAAATAGTATTTTTCAGTGAAGGTAGAACAATGTTTCCCATCCCATATGCTCCTCTTTTACAGTCTTCTCTTCAAGAGAGAAGGTCTCTTATTTCTCCTTCTTCAGAGTAGGCCTGGGGCTGACTTTGAGTCAGAGTCATAAAAGATAACACAGTTCCACCTGCCTCTCATCTAGACATTCACCTTTGACTCCAACCACATTGCTGTTGGAAATTCAGGAAACCACATGAAAAGGTTTATTAGGCAGAATTTAAATAGTGTACCCTCAGAGAGAATAAGGCTCAGGCCTTCAGACAGAGGTACTTCATGGTCAGGGGTTGAGGATTTTATGTGGCCTCAGGGGTGTTCTTAAGATGGGTGACTCAGGATGTGTATGCCTACTGTCTCTCAGGTTACCCATCTAGGGGCTGTGTTAGAATACAAAACAGTTACACATGTTTGAAGCTGAAATAGACTTCCTACTTCCTGTGGGAGGAAGCATAATTTATAGGTGAAAAGCACAGGCCCAAGATTATTGTGTGTTTGACCCTCAGGAATCTTTTTTAGAGCAAGTTTCCTAGGAGGAAAAAAGTTACATGAGTAAATTATGTGTCCTGAAGCTGCAGTTTTCCTTACAAGTGCAATTTTAAAATTATGATTTTTCCCTTTCTACTTTCTATCCATCTTTATTTTTTGTATCCTCCTTCACTACTATTGTCCTTTTTGTTATTAAAAGAACCAAAAATAACAGTGACAAAATAATAAAAACCTTAAGAACAAAGACATGAGAGCTGACAAATCTAACAACAAACTCCAAAGCCTGAGTCAGTTTACAGACCACAAAGCTCATCAGTGAAGTAGGAGATCCAGAAAACCCTTGAGGGAAAACCTGGCAATGAACTTGATGTAAGTGCTGTATAAATCTTTCTATGACCTTCGCCAATGAGATATGCTGTCATTTTGCCAGGGTGACTGTATACTGTGAAAACAAGCAAAAATGCTGTTGTGGGTTTACTGAACATTACCTCTGAGCTACTGCTTATCCTTGCAAACCTAGAAAGTTACTATGGTTCACTAGCTACAATGGGACCTAATGGAAGCCAAGTGATAAGTGAGTTTTGAAGATTTAGTTTTAGAGTGGATCCAGTGCTCCCAGAAAACCACTTTGTTGATATTTTCTCAGTTTTCAAAATAGAGTTTGAATAGCTACACTCAAAAACTGCCCAAATCACATTAGACACTGGACCTCAGATTAAAAGTTATTATGGCAGAAATGGCTAGATGGAAGCCCCTGGAGCTATCCTCCCCACCAAATGTTTAATCAAAATCAGTACCATATACCTGGGGTAATCACAGAGACTAGTGTCACATTAAATACTGAAAAGATGCATAGCTAGTGATTACTATCATGTTATCATCTAATTTATCTGCTTGGCCTTTCCAGAAGAGGGATAGCTCTTACAGCAATGGATTATTTTAAGTTTAATCAGGTTGCCATATCATGCATACATCAAACATCATATCACAAGGATATTGTCATTTAAGAAAATATAAATCCAGCATTGGGAGATAGCTATTGATTTGATTCCTTCTTCTTGCTGGGTACAGTTTGTTTCTCACCTGGCAGGCAGAGAGGAACACTTCACTGGCTTCCCTGCTGAAGAACAACACGAACTCTCTGTCTCTACCATAATTTAATCCCCAGAACAGCACAGTGGTTTATAAATGGATATTATACTAATACACTACTATACAGGAAGAGTACGGACCCTAGATATTTTCACAAAACACACACATACCAAACAGTAGGAGGCATGAAAAATACGATTGTGTCACTTTGGTTAAATTTCTGGGAAGCCAGTGGTTTCGGCTTCTCCAAATGTCTCCTTCAACATAAAAGAACAATGTTGCACCATGGATTTCCTGTCACCAAGAAAAGGAAACAGTGCTTGTTCAGTTTTTTTAGTGTTTTGGAGACAGCATACGTGACATTTGGCTATGCTTCTCCAAACAACTGGACAAGTTACCTGAAAGTCCTCCAGTTTTGCACGAAGCATAAAGGAATAGAGGACACTGACAGATCTCGGCCATAGAGCGTGCCCTCAAGTTTTAGAGAAACATAGCGTTTTTGGTAAGTAACCATAGCAGCCTCCTTTTGAGAAACCCTAGGCTTGAAATTGGATCCTGGTAGAGACTGAATGTGCATTACACCGTGTGACTATGGAAATTAAACTCCCACAAAACCATGAGTTATGTAATGTACTGAGCTACACAGTTTGATATTCTTGCAACATTCCATCACTCCTTTGAAATTACTTACATATGAACAGGGTTAAAGTAGGTCCTGAAAACACAGGTTATAAGAGCAGGTGGCATCTATTCCTGCCATACTGCTATTGCTTTAGCTACATCTCTAGCTTTCTTACGAGGCTACAACTTGCTGATTGAGACAAAAAATATTCCGGCCTCATTGACTCTTGGCTCCATTGTCTGTGCAATACTACGAAACACACTACAAGAACCCTTGTATTACAGAAGGGTCCTTCTACACCTATATCTGTTAGTACTGCTATTTCTTTTAATGCCGCTCTCAATCACTCCACTTGCAGAGGTGGGCTGCTGCAACACGAAAACCCTACTCAGAGATGACCTAAGGGTTAGTGTAGAAAAAATAAATATCCTTAATAATAAATATCCCTAATAGGCATTTTATATAGTACATTTCCTGGTACACTTATCTACATTAATTTATGGGTAATAGTCAACAATTTTAGCAAGTCAGGATTTTAGAGGTATAAGGTTACAAGACTGGTGATACTGAGGATTAGGGCAAAATCTCTCAGCCTGAATCTAGACTTTGAGAGTATCTGCATCCCATGTGAATAAGAAAAGAGACTGACACTATGGACAACTTTTAATAAAAGACTATCGGCCTCTTTTCACAGTCATTCCAGTAACTATCATGCGGTCTCGTTAAAAAAGCAGTCATCATTCCAAAAAGGGTTTGTGCTTGGACTTAGCCTTCCTTTTTCTGCTGCTTACACAATTTAAAGGCAGTAGTGGACAAACATGAGTCCTGTCAGATGTCTGATATCCCAAAAGGAATAGCTAGCCACCTGATGGCAGATTAATTATACAGGGCTTCCTCCAACCTGGAGAGACTTGGAATCTGTTCTTTCTGAAAATGACACATTCTTGACATGGATTTGTTACCTAGTCTACCAAGTTTCTGCCAGGAACACCATCTGTACAAATGTCACTGTAATTCATATCACATTGCTTCTGACCATGAAGATTATTTTCTAGCAAAATGATTAGGATATTGGATTGATACATTTAGGATGCACTAAGATTTCTAACCAGAAGCAGCAGCTTTGGTACCTATCAGGAGAGATTCTTCAAAGTTGGGATGCTTTCCTATAGAATACAGAATATGGTATACAACAGCAAGCAATACATGGTGTGTTTTCCTTCCATGGCTAGAACACATGAGCTTAGAAGAAAAGAAGAGAACATGTGAGTGGTATTTCTCAGTATTTCCTCAATGGCTCACTAGTAACAATTTTATCTGGGGCTATGAGTTTAGCTCAGTGGAAGAGTACTTTGCCTAGCATGCATGAGGCCCTAGTTTCAAACCCTGGCATCTCACTAAATTTTTTTATTTCACACCCTGTAAAACACATGTGAACACAGAAAAACAGTTTTTATAATACTAGTTTTTTTGTTCTGTTTTGTTTTGGTACCAGGAATTGAACTCTTGGCCTCACGCTTGCCAGGCAGGTGCTGTGCTGCTGAGTGACACCCCCAGCCCAATACCAGCATTTCTATTGCATGCCTCTTGGTGTCACCATGCTTGCTCATGAATATTGATGGAAGACTTCACGTAGGCAGAACTACTAGAGATTCAAACCCCACAGAATGAAAGTTTGAGTTGCTCCACACTAACAAATGCCAATTAACTGAGTCAATATTGATTTGAAAATAAAAATAATATAAAAGGGTTAGTTAGTGAAGAAAGTTATAAACATCAACCAAAGTCCATTTGCAGAAAACACAACTGATTTTCTATTTTGTCCTTACTTATTTAATATATTTAATGACATTCACCTTATCATTTGGTCTACATGCCATAAAATGTCAGGGCAGAATTAGAGAAACATGATCATCATTCCATATATCAGATCTAGAAACAATTTTTACTAAGATTCTTGGAATCTCTTTGCTTGGGGGCCATTCGTGAACTGCAGAGGGACAGAATAAGCACTCAGCAAGAAGTAAGCCCTCCTTGTGAACTAGCACCATGCACCAACTGCCGCCAGAGTCGAGACAGCCAGACCCAACCCTTTCCCTGTGAGTCAGCACCATTCCCAGACTGCGGTGGGAGTGGGGAGAGAACAGGACTCACCAAGAAGCAAGACCTCCCCGCGAAGCAGTGTTATGTGCGCGCTGCCACCAGCTGGAGAACAGCCTGACTCCAGTCCCTTCTGGCGTGTGGGCTGACAAACAAGAAGAACCAATCCCCCACCTCCATAAGCAACCAGCTGATCTGGAGAAACACAGGCTGCAATGATACCTATTGAGGTGAAATGCAACTTGATACTTCTGGTATTTTGGTGTTTCCTGACCTTACAGGTCTAGGGCCAGTGGTCTGATCATCTATTCAGAGGATAGCAGTACACAGTGGGGCATCTTGAGGGGATCTCCTTCTGAGGGTGGTAGCCATTGTCTTGTTTTGAAGTTCTGTATCATTTTCATTGCTTTTTTGGGTTGGGTTTTGTTCTGTTTTGTTTTGTTTGATTTTGTTATATCCGATGGCAAAAACAGCTATTTTAAAGATAGCAAGATATATTATGGTAGCCATTTTGGATTTACTATTATTTTGAAGTCCTTTATTGCATTCATTGTTTTGTTTTTGTTGGTTCTATTCTGTTCTGCTCTGTTTGAGTTTCACTATGTCTGATGGCATCTGCAGCTATTTTGAGGACAGAAAGAGGCATTATGGTAATTATCAATTTCATGTTGTTTTGAAGTCCTGTGTCACTTACACTGGTTCATTTTGATTGGTTTTATTTTCCTTGGTTTTATCCTCTTTAAAATAATAATAAAAAAAGCATCCCTTTGCTTGGGGAGAGGGTTTTTTTGTTTTGTTTTGTTTTGTTTGTGTCAAATAGGAGGTTACCTTGTTTGATGAGAGCATAACTTTTGGTGCTATTTTTAAATTTGGAAAATGGATGTATGTCCACACAAGTAGATTGTAACAGACTTTCTTTTTGTGACTGCCCAAAATATTTTAAAGACTCATCCTGCTTTCGATTGCTTTTTACTTTGTCTTATTTTCTTCAGTTAGAATTCCAAAAATTACATTTTTACAGATTTTTAAAAATAGTGCGAGCAAAAACAAAATCAGTTTTTGCTCTGTAGGAAAATAGGGTCTGTGTAGGGAATTCATCTTTCGATGATATAAATGATACCAGAGACAGGGATAGTGACAGTAGCTTCCTTTTAACTCAGTGCAGAAATATAGTTTTGGAGTCAGTGGCAATGACTCCGGCAGCTTTCTCCTTAGGACAAATCTGTGGAGGGGTTCTGGAGTCAGGAGTGGTGACAAATGACAGCTCTCTCATTAGCCCATTTCTGTGGTGTGCCTCAGGGTATTGTTCCTGGAAGCTTAATCTGTTTCTGTACCTCTCTCGGTGAGCCTGTGTGTTATGACCTATACTTCATCATTTGAACTAAAACATATTTGAAAGTGAAAGGAATTCTATTAATAACTTCAAGGGTAAACCAGGATTGTACTGAGAAATAGGGTGCATAGTAATCCTGATAATGTGATTTACTCAATATCTATCACTGCTTAAATTAGAATAGAATTAGCCAGGCATGGTGCCACAGGCCTATAATCACAGCACTTGGGAGGATGAGGCAGAGGGATCACAGTGAGTTCCAGGCCAGGCTGGTTGGCCTACATAGCAAAATCCTATCTATTAAAAAAAAAAAATTAAGGTCCCTAACCAAAATATAGTAGAATTTTTAGGATTATAAAATTATTTGGGGGGCCAGGGATTTAGCTCAGTGGTGTAATCACCTGCCTGGCAAGCACAAGGTCATGAGTTGGATCCCCAGTACCAAAAAAAAAAAAAAAAAAAAAAAATTATTTGGCCATCTGAATGTACTCTGTGTACTATATCATATCTATTACATAGGCAAACATATTCTATATATGTATAAAGCAAATATAGATGAATTCAAATTTATAGAATCTATTGTAGCAATATTAATTGACTTATAGCCATATGCTTGCTGCTTAAAGAATACACTGACCTTAAGCTAGGAAATGGAAATAAAATATGTCATCATAGGGTTTTTATAAGCAGTGATTCACTGACATATAGGTGAGTTGAGGTTTATTAAATAAAACATTACTAGAAAAAATCTATACTTCAAGAAATTTATGTCTACTAAAATTGTCATATTCTAGTTTCTATGTTATAAATATGCTGTTATTCTGTGCTATAGATATATAGCTGTGTGTGTGTTCTATGCTATAAATATAACTATTTGTTCCATAGTGCAAAAAGAATAAAATATCAATCTCATTCATCATTCTAATGTCTACTGAATATTAACTGGCACATTTTCATTCAACAATTCATGTAGGCACTATGCCAATAATCTGAAAAAACAATAAGTAAAATAGACATGATCCTTGGGATATGATTGTGAGTTTCACTGTCTCAGAAAAAAGGCATTAATCGAATGACAATACAGATGAGTATAACTACAAATTATAATGAGTGCCACGAAGAAAAAGCTATGACACTCCGAAGCTGAGGTTATGCGGGGAATGAAGGAAGATCTTTTTGCAGAAGTGGTATTGGAACTGAGACTAAAAATGACTAAGCAATAACTAAATGTGGGAGTGTATGGAAGAGGCTACTCTAGACAGAGAAAAACATGTAAAAGGATATGAAGCAAAACTGGGCATGGATTTCAGTGCATGGCTTTGAAAGGAAACCATGCCAATGGAGCCAAGAGGAAGGAAAAGTGGACCCAAGGGCAGCTGCCACCACAACCTGACTCCGCGGGTGGAACAGGAAGGAGCCGGTGCCCAGATCCCCTCCCCAGTTCTGGGGAACTGGCAGTAATAACGCTGAACACAACACCCAAAGCAGAAAGTTACATTCTACGATGGTAGCTAATGTGACAATTCCACCAAGAATAGTAAAAAGCAAGGATACATGATGAGAGAAACTCAGGCCAAAGTCCGTGAGGAAAAGGAAAATTAAGACTCCAAAATATCAAAACCAAAGACAAAGATGAAGTTTGGACCAAGATGTCAGATGAATATATGTATCTACCTATGTTTATCTTCCAAGTCCCTTCAGCCTACACTTTTTAAAAACTTTCCCTTGTGAAGAGTAACTGTGGTGAAAACCAAAAGTAACATATCACTATCTGACCAGAAATTTAAAGAAGAAACAAAATGACACAAAACTGAAGGGAAATAGTCAACACACCAAAAAAAGCCAAAAGCAAAACCAAAAACAAAAACAAACAATGCACCTAGCCTAAAAACACAAACAAGAGAAGAATATTCCAAAGAATTTACATTTTATAAGTCAAAATTGTTTAAAATCAAAAATTACTATTTACAGGGGATTTATTTTCACTGTCCTCTTGTACATATAAATGTGCATTTTGCATGTGTTACACTGGGCATGGTTTCGAGAAGCCTGGGGCTGCTTGAAGATTAGTACACCTGGAAAAACAGCCCTGGGCAATTAATCTCCAATTCACCTCTTCTTACAACAAGCATTCAAGAATGTGCTGGGGTGGTCAGGAGTTAGCCTGCAGCTGGTGAACATTAGAAACAAAACCAAAGTCTCCAGAACAGTTGAAAGTGATTAAGAGGTAAAAACCTCTGGAAAAAGTGCAAAAAGAACTCAAAACCCTGAAGCATTCCTTCCATCAACAGGTAGTGCCACCAGCAGCAGGACACCTCATGGGAGATGATGGCCAGATAAGTTTTCCCTCTGACCTGGAGACTGCTGCTGTGCCTTTTGCCCCAGATAGCTGTCTGGATATAGCAATTTATACCTTTTTCTACTTCCACTAAGGTATTTGTGTTATTTACCTGAAACTTTGTTGTCTTCCAACTAATACAATCATTTTCATTAAACTGTATAATTATCTATCTTTATAAATAAGTAAATAAATAGAATTTATCTTGGAAGAGCTTTTAGGGAAAAAGCTGGATTTCACACCACTGTATCTGTCAAGTATATGGCACAACTGCTTGTTTCTCAGCATTGGATCTGATGGTATTTCTTTGGTTGAACACCTAATGCAATCCTTACTTTACATTTAGAAGCCATGCTGTCAGCACAAATCCATATCGTTAATCGTTTCTATCATACGAACTACAGTGAATGCTTTACTAGAAGAAACATGTGGGACCCAATGTGATTGACAGAACAGTAGATTTATATCTCCCATCCAAGATTTGCTCATTTTAGGACAAAATTCATTGAATGGAATGACAGGCAAAATCATCTGTAATATTTGAACACTTGCTTTTCTTTATTTCCATCCTGCCAGTGAATTTTGGACAATTAAATATAGTAGTATTTCACCATAAAAGTAAAAATTATTCCAGATATAATTCTAAGGCTATAGGCAACAATAATAATGATAAAATAGAGTAGTTTTGATACAAAGCTTTGGAGACTGATTCATTAAACTGTGGTCTTTGGATAAGACATGTGAGTCAGAGTTTTCCTTTTCCTCTACAATTTGAAAAGGGGATACACTACTGCTTTGCCCTCCAAAAGTGAATAATCTTCCCAGAATATAAATGTGATGAGTGTTGGCACTGGAGAAAGAAGAGCACCGAAGTCACTCCAAAGTTCTATAGTTATTGGAGAGAAAGAAAGAAAGCAAAGAGGAAATAGATAAATCTGATGTTTGACTCCAGGAGAAAAATTTAAGATAGTATTTTCTAAGGTGATTTTTATGACACCAGAGGATCTAACTGGGACCAGAGAAGCCATGAAGAATGCCAGATAATTTAAAATACCAAAGATGGTTGGGAACCCTACCTTCACATCCAAATCATGCTACTCATAGACCCTACCTAGACACATGTGCTACACAGTGCTCAAAGAATGCTGAGAATCACTAAGGCTTTGGGAACAAACACTAAAATTAACCTTAGGAACCATTACTATGCAAACGCGAAATCTTCTAAGTCAAAAATATGTCCCTGGGAACGCATCTCTATTATTGTATAACCAACTATGATCATTTTATTATACCTTACCAGTGTTTTGGTTGGGGAATTACGCATATTTCTGTTGGGAGATTCTTTTCTATTCCTTATGGCATTGAGATCACTGGATTTTGCACAGCTGACAAATGAGCTGGCCTATTGGACCCAAAGCAGATTTCTTCACACGGTTGGTGCCTAGATGGCAATGACTGAAAGAATGGATTTGCAACTGTCAACACATTGTTTTCAGGGTGGCACTCTCAGGGTAACCAATTTTTTTTTTTTTTTTTTTTTTGAGACAGGATCTTGCTGTGTAGCCCAGGCTAGCTTTGAACTTGAAGTGATCCTCCTGCCTTAGCCTCCTTACTGCTGGGATGACATGTATGCACCACCACATCCAGCTTGTTGAACATTTTCTTTCCCAAATTTCTTATATAATAGCTGGCTGCCCCAGAGCAAAGATTACAAAAGTCAAAGATTCCAAAAATCTTCGAATCATACCACGTTCAACTGGTCAAGCAAAACTAAACAAACACCAGATTCAAGGGACAGGAATTACAGTCTGCTTCTCAAAGTGAGGAATAGTAAAGAACTTATGACCATCTTGAACATCTCAGAGATGGATAGTTTCAACTTCTAACAATGATAGAATAACTAGTGCTAGAAAAAAAAAAAAGCTTCATATAGTGAACAACTAGATACTAGGAAAGATGTATGTAAATTGATATAAACAATTATTTCCAGACACTGAGAAAGTGCAGTGGAAGATCACAATCTCTGAGAAAAGGAAAACAAGTGAGGCGATCCAAACAGTTACCTGGTGCCCTGTCTAGAGGCATTTCCCAAAAATCATTTTGCAAAGGTGGAAACTAAACATAGTAAATGGTGTTGATGAGCAGGGAAGACAGAGATTGAACTTCAGGGAGACTGCAGTGACTGAAAACTGCAGATAGGAAGAAAAAATGGAGAGAAAGAATCCAGAAATATGAGTAAGTGCTCCTTGGAACATTAGCTTACTATAAAGCTCCATGGGATAGGAACCCACCATATTGGGTAGATGAAAGTTATGAAAGAAGAGACTTATAGGATGAACAACTATAGGAGCAAGTTGATAAGACGGAGGTAATTTTTGTCTGCCAGGAGAGTAAGTCTACTATATACATGCATTCTGAGCTGGGAAATGAACTGAGGGATTTTTGTTATTATTTATTCAGTTGTTCATTTGTTTGTTTGAGATGGGGTCTTGCTAGATTGTCCAAGGTGGTCTTCAACTACTGGACTCAAGGGATTCACCTGCTTTGGTCTCCTTCCTGAGTGCTAGAACTATAAGTGTATACCACCACACCTGACAAGGAAAAGTTACTTTAGATTTGACCAAAGTATAAAAGCAAGCTTTAAATAGACCAAGCTGATATATATATATATATATATATATATATATATATATATATGCAAATACACAGTCAACTGAGAAAAAGTATCAGTGTTCTTTAAAGGAAACAACAAAATTTAAAGAAAACAAAATTCAATTTGTTTGGAAGCATAATCATAATGTCTAATGTCAAATAAAAATGTTCTAAGCATGCAAGAAGCAAGAAAATTTCAACCATAAAAAGCCTATAAAGGGGCTAATGATGTAGCTGAGTGGTAGAGTGCTTCCACAGTGTATACCCTGAGTTCAATCCTCAGCACTTGAGAAAAAAAGTCTACAGAAAGAAACTGGAGATGATGGAGATGCTAGGCAGATAATTTAAGATAGGCATGAATATTTCAGGACATAGAGGAAAATCCGAACATAATGAAGAGAGAAATCAAATATAAATAAACTTTTAGAGCTAAAATGTATATTATCTAAAGTGAAAATTTCAGAAGAAATTCTTAAAAGGTAAGAAATTTCAAAAACCACTGCCTACTCACTTCAGTGTACTCCTAAGAGAAAGTAAAGAAGACCTAAATATATGAAGAGATATAATATGTTCTTGAGTCAGAAAACCCAAAGTTGCTATGATGTAAATTCTTCCCAAGTCAGATTTATTGATTCAGTGAAACTTCAATCATAATGCCAGCAGGCTATTTTTCCCTTAGAAATTGACAAACTGATTGCAAAATTTATGACGAATTGCAAAAATCTAAAAGAATACAGTGAATTCAAAAACAACAAAGTAAGAGAAAAAATCCTACCTGATTTCAAGGCTTATTATAAGACTATAGTAATAAAACATTTTTTATGGTATAAAGATAGACAAATAGATCACGGGAGCAGAACAGAGTTCAGAAATAGATCCATACATCCACAGGCAAATTATTTTTTATAAAGGTGCAAAGACACTTCAACATAGAAAGGATACTCTGCCCAATAAACCATATGAAAACAAGTAGATATCTATAAAATGTGATAAACAAATAAGGTGACTATTTAAGTATTACAATGAGAAACATATTGTCATTAATTCTCCTCAAAATACTCCTCCTCACTTCAAACACATTTATCTGATCATTTTTGCCACTTTCTTAAGCAGTTCTGGAAGTCCTCTCTCACGATTGTCTTAATTTTTTTTTCACAAAAGTCTTTAGTTGTCCTGTCATGGCTGGCTCTATATTTTGAATCGATTCAAAACATTTACCTGTCATGATCATTTTGACTTTGGGGAAGAGCCAGAAGTCAGATGGTGCAAGATCCGGTAAAAAAGGTTGAAGAAGACACACTATAATATATACATACATATGTATTTGTTTTTGAGACAGGTTCTTGCTGTGTAGTTCAGGCTGAATTTAAATTCATTATATAGCCAGACTGGCCTTGAAATCATGGCAATCCTCCTGCCTCAGCCTCCTGAGTGTTGGGATTACAGAACACACCATAATATTTTTATGAGTCTGCCTTTCTTTTTGGAAAGCACTCAGGAATAGCATTGACGGTATGTTGATCACACCTCATAAAGACATTGACAAAAGAAGGCTTCCAGAACAGCTTCAAAAAGTGGCAAGAATGGTGGGATGAATGTGCTAAAGTGGGAGAGTACTTTGAGGGAGATTAATGGCAATGTGTCTTTTACCATAATAACATTTTTTAAATTTAATGATTTATCATACATTTTTATCACCCCGTAGATACTTTAATTCACACTTCACACTACATATAAATGCTAAATCAAAATGGATTACAAACATAAACATAAAACCTAAAAGCCTAAAACTTCTACAATAAACCTTATTTGAATTTGAATTGAGATATTATTTATAAATGACATCAAAAGTATAATCTATATGTTGTAGTCAGGGGTTACAGGGAGAACAACTGCTACAGGACACAGTGTTTGTAATTTTATTTTATAATAGTCACCCAAAAGTATACACAAGAAAGTGCAGGAGAATCTGTCCACAACACTAAGACCCAGGATAGCCGAGGGCCTGGATCCCACAGCAATGTCATGTAAGAGTCCTGCTAGAGACCCAAAACACATGACAATGCCTCCCACAGTACCAACTGGGAATCTAAGAGCCCACAATAAGGGCTCACGCCAGACTATTTAAGGTTCTGTGCTGGGAAGGCCACGGGTCAGCGGTGGAGCTAGAAAGTCTATGCCAGCAGGGTGAAGGAGCCGTGCAGTGGGTTGAGGGTTCTACATGGGAGCCGAGAAGTCAAGCTCAAAAGAAGAAGCGGGGCTGCCCTGAAGAGCACCACAGCCATCCCCAGCGGCGACAAGGTCCCGCGCTCCTCCGACGATGGAGAACAGTTGAGCACAGGTCGGGAAGCCTAGCGTGACCAGCTTCTCCAGCACACAGCCTCCCCTCCGCAGCCAGGAAGTGATGCACACTGTGAGGAGCAGAGCTCCCGCAACATGAACCACAGCCACTCTCACAGATGAGGTCCCGAGCTCCTCCGACGATAATGGCCGAATCCATATTGGAGAAGCCAGCATGACAAGCACCTCCAGGAGAACCAGCGGCTCCAACAGCAACTCTTGGAAGAACCCACAATGCCTGACTCTTCTTCTCCACGTCCCTATTTATGCTGGCAACTTTCTTCAGGTGGAGCATCTTTACTCAATACCAGCTGAATTAATTCAACTGGCGCTAAGTTGACCACCAGTTTGTAATCCATAACACTATATAATTAAAAATTGGTGGATAGAATTTCTTCAAATTCAACATTTCTGTTCTTTTTTTTTTTTTTTTTTTTTTTTTTTTTGTGTGTGTGTGGCACCAGGGATCAAACTCAGTGGCGCTTAAGCCACTAAGCCATACTC
>RJWM01021388.1:0-35470 GCA_004363535.1 Dasyprocta punctata
GTTCTCATTCTCCTCTGGGGACTGAGCCTTTTTTATGAAGATCCTAAATGCTGAGTGCAGAGGGGACCCTGGCAAGGCCTCAGTGGCTGCAGTGTCAAGGGGGGAAGATAAACAACAGAAACCCCTGTCACGGAAGGCCAATGACTTTTTAAAAAGCTGGTTGGTCACGTGTGGCTTTGATCATATAATGCCATTCTATGCAGCCATTCTTACACATGCAGATGACAGATGTATGACACGACCTTCTGCAAAACTTTCTGCGGTTGCAAAGCAGTTGAAAGGAGCAGCCAGACTGCATTAGTTAAGTAAACCTAACCTTTATGGTGATACACTGTGTCAACTTGAGAAGTTTAGAAATGTAATGAAGAGACTCAGCAGGGAGCCAGGATCCTTACTCTGTCAACATCCTCATCCTGTATAGGAGAAGGGCACAGAAATGGGGTGAGTGCTCCATTTGCCCTGGGGTGGGGCTGGGAGTGGCCTGTGTGCAACAAAAGGGAGGAGAAGAGGCTTGCTCTTCTCCCTTTTGCTCTGGCTGCTTTGCTATCTTCTGCTGCCTTGAAGTGTTGCCCGTGTGCCATGCCGCCCTGCCTTGGAGCCAGCTGATGATGGACTGAAACCTCCACAAACAGTGAGCTAAGTAAACCTTTCCTTCCTTCATTTTGGGTGTCAGGTGTTGTGTTCCAGCAATGAGAGAAAAGTAACCAAGACACTAACAAGTTCTGGAATACCACAATCTACAAAAAAAGAATTGCTTATGTTGAGCACACATTCATGTGTGTGTGTATGTCACCTGAACATTTTACCAAAAATGAGTTAAACTAAACTAATTAACGACCTTGTATCCTGCCAGGGTAAGAAGAGGCAAGTACAGAGTTATGTGTGTGAGGGGTAAATAAGGTTAAAGTGTCGTACTTTAACAATAAAACTCATTTCGAGATATATGAGATAGTGCGAAAAATTCTTATTTAAATCACATTTCATCAAAATAAGGACAGTAAATATACTTGAATTTACTGCAGTGCCATTTCAACACTTTATTTTCCACTTTTCTTATTGCCATGAAAAATGACTAGAGCTCATCGTTTTCTACCTGGATGACAATTAAGAAATGTAACGTCCTTGCAAACTATTTGTTAGGGTATTCTTATGCCAACTCTGGGTGAAGAAGTATTTAAATTCTTTATAAGGATTAATAAAATGGATAAAAGCAATACAAAAATTCATTTCTAGAAATGTTAAAATTCTCAAAATAAGTAATTGAATAAAAATAGAGGGCTGAAACATAACTTTAATGATACACTCAGGGTTTGAAATAAACTTGGAGAGAACATAAATGTCTCCACTTTCTATAAGTAGATTATGAAAAAAGCAAATGTGAAAACGATTAAATTGTAAGCCTTTTATTATCTTTAAGTGATAATACAACAAGAAAATAAACCTAGCATTAGCTAATTCCAATGATGTATTGGTGGGGCATAAAGGATTGTCAAAACAATATTTTACACAGGTCTTCATAAATGTTTTCCTTGAAAGAAGTAACTTTGAAGATTAGTTTTTCTAACAAGTAAATAACAGTGCTCCAAGTACAACCTAGAGTGTAGCAAGCTGGTAAATTCTGCATGGGGATACTAAAATTAATCTGTTGACTGGAAGCCAAGCCAGAAGAAACACACCTTAGTGAAAGCAAACAGGTCAGTTGACTTTCGGTAAAATAGAAAGCACATCATGAAGCACAGGTCCAGCTTGGATCCCAGTGCCACCAGGCCACATACAGATGGGAGGGGAGCCAGACCCCCTCACCCCACACTGCCTCCATCACAGCATGCCACCCAGGGAGTGGCACCATTTATTTTCAATGCAGTGAATCAAAACAACAAAACTCCCAGAGTCAATAGCTCCAAACAGATCAAGTTAAAGACAATCTTGATGAAGTACTTTGTGAAGCCACCTATAATCTAAAACACATTATGTGTGAATTGCTTGCCCAGGAAATCAATAAAATATCAGATTAAACACCAGCTATTTGTGTAGGAGGGAGATAGGAAGCAGGGAAGTTATGTTTGCTGTACATAGATAAATTAGCATGCATACAGATTCATATTTCTATAATAAAACTTTCAGACTCCAAGTATTCCCTTTTGATCATTATCAAATGGTAAATGGTCTATTCATGGATTCTGTGGCTAATCTTTCCATTCATCTGTACGTCATTTTCTTTCACAGATGCCCACAACTCAAATGTGTTCAAAAATGAAGATTAGCATATTTGGAGATGGTTGGAGTCATGAACCTATATAAATATGATCATGTTTTTTTTATTAATTATGTCATTCATTAAACATCTATTGAGACATTCTGGACATTCAATTGTATACTGGGAATATAAAATGGATGACAACATACTTGCTTTCAAAGAACTCTTCACCTAGTTATGTGAATGAAAAAGTAATCTAATAATTACAAGTTGACTGGGACTGCCAAGGAGGTATTACTTGGGATGTTTTATATAAGAACTGCAGTGATTCAAGTGAAGCTTGGAGAAGACAAATCTTTTCCATTCAGCACCGCAATGTACACAAAGACTGCAGAAAAAAGAAATCCTTAACTTTTGGAGAAGCTTCCAATATTGATAGAATTAAGAATGAGTGTTTTGGGCTAGGAATATAGCTCAGCAGCACAACTCCTGCCTGGAAATTGTGAGGTCGTGAGTTCGACCCCTGGTACCCCCCGCCTTCCCCACAAAAAGAGTGAGTGTTTTAAAGAGCAGAGAGGAGTGAAACTGGCATTGAATTCTGTTAATATTTGTAATGTTCATTAAACCAAGTTCTTATTTTAGTTGTGAGAAAGTTAATGGAGTTGTATCAGCTAGTGTTGCAAAAGGGAGAAGTGAAACCAATAAAAAATTGTAATAAATGCAAGCTATGATATAGTGAAGGACAGACAGAAAGCGGTCTAATAAAATTAAACAGGGAGATATTTTGAGAGATACATAGAAGGTTTAAATATCAGGAATTGGAGACCAATTTTGCTGGGAATGTGAAAAAGGGGAGGAGTCCAGAAGTAGGTCCCTAGACTGGGTGCCTGGCTGGCACAGAGTAGCAGGTCAGAATGGTTTGCAATGCTCATTTTTGGGCGCATTATCTCCCAGGCACTTGTGTTGACAGGTGGCACCTTTGAGAAGTCATTAATAAATGAGGGCTCTGGCATGAATGGATTAATACATTTATCATACGAGGGGGCTTGTTATCATGGGATTGGGTTCCTGAGGAAAGCTAAGCTCAGTCCCCTTCCTCATATACATACATATGCTCTCTGTCCTCCCAGGCTGTCCCAGATACTCCAGATGCTTTCCAGACTGCAGAACTGTAAGAAATACATCTCTGCTCTTTATAAATTACTCAGTCTCAGGTGTTCTCTTATAACAGTACTAAGTAGATGAATACAGGAATAGTGTGTGGGGTGGTGAAGGGTGGATGGTAGTCATGTAGGTCAGGTGGGGGATGGATTTCCAGAATGCAAAAAAGAATAGAAATTTAGTTTTACATTTCTTCAGTTTCACCTTCCTATGATATACTGATGTAGAAACTATGAAATAATCTGAAAAGTATTTCAACCCAGAGCCAGAGAATGATAGTTTGGAAAAGGAAGTATGAGATCATTTATTTAAAATAAGCGTGATGAGGAAGTAATGTAGGATAGAACGCTAATAATTTCATATATTAAAAAATGTGGATGAAGAGGAATTTTACAGGGATTGGGAAGAAAGCTCATAAAAGAAAAAGAAGATCTTGGAGGACTGGGAGGAGAGAGAGATAGAGAGAGAGATAATAGAGATAGAGATAGAGAAGTTTTAAAGTTGAAAGACAAAATAATTCATAGAGAGGAATCAGGTCTTGGGCCAATTTCTGTTGTAGGTTCAATGAAACTAGTAATAAAAGCCAGGGGGGCATTTGACAACCCAAAGTTACCAGAAGGCTGAGGAATTGCAAGTCACTGCATCTGGAAATGGAAGAAAATGCTTTGAGCAATAGGCAAGAGAGAATTTGAACAGAAAGGAATGTTTCTGAGATGAACACCCCCACAAGGACCTGTGCATAGGCTGAAGTAGAAGGGAGGAGAGGCTGAAGACACATGCAGTGTAAGGATGATTGCAGGTATCGGTCACTGAGGAACCAGAAAGGGAGTTTGTCTCAAGAGAATATCAGTCCCTGCCCTAGGAGAGAGGCTCCTCCATGGAGCAAGAGGAATGGAATGGCAAAATTGGGTGCCAGTACATGCGACAGTAAAAGGGGTGGGGATGGAGTTCTTGGATTTGGGAAGATCTTGTTAATTCTGGTAGTCCTTGTGACATTATAAATGAGGAAACTTTTCAACCAGGTGGCTGGGTCTGTACATAACGTGAGAAATCACAAGCTAGCAATACAGTTTTGGAACTGTTCCTGATGAGAAATCATGGAGCACACCACAAGAACACAGATGAGGAATGTCAGGTGGGCAAAAAGGAAAGTGTGGTTAAAGACCAGGAATTCTTAAGGATTAGGGTCTGCAGGTACACGTGATATTTCTCAGTGACGGGTAAAGATCAGGGAGGGAAGATGTGGAAAGATTAAATTATCCAATATGGGGTTTTCAGTTGGGCAGGTTGTGAAGACCAGCTGAGTTCAGAGCGTTGACATGATGTCAGGATTTAAATATAAGATGGCCCCCAAAGCCTCATGGATTTGGAAGGTGATGAGGTTATGGGAGCTATCACAGTCACTTTCTTGTGGCTGACACACAACACCTACAATTTTAAAAAGGAAAGGTATAGTTAGGCGCATAATCTGTAGAGGTTTCAATCCATAGTTGGCTAGCTCCAAGGCAGGACAGCATGGCACATGGGCATGGCATGGAAGATGGGAAACAGAGAGATCAGGAAGGAAGCAGGAAGGAAGAAATACCTGCCTTTTCTGACCAGAACCCACCCCCATAGCGACTCAGCTACAAACTCCCATAATCCAGTCATCTTCCAAATGTCCAGTCTGTGATCCCATGAGGCTTTGGGGGAGCATCTAAATATAAACCATAATGGGGTCATTATAGTTGACTTGCTTTTAGGAGTTGTGGTGCGGCTGGAAGAGCCAGGTCACTGTGGGCATGACCTGGAAGTGTTTATCTCCCTTCTGGGCTCCCGGTCTGGCTCTCTGCTTCTTGGCTGCCGTGAGATGAGCAGCTGTTTCTCCATCATGGCCCTGTGCCATGCTGCTCCACCATGGAATGAAAACAAATCTCTGCTTAGGATGTGAGTGTCAGGTATTTTATTCTAGTGAGGAGCAAAGTGATCAAGACACATGATGTGTGAGAGGTCAATACGATAAGGCGTTTGGACAGGAGGAGACTGAGAACGAAAGAATGGACACAGAGCTCAGGCATTTTGATGAGTTTAGAAATAAACTGGTGGGAGACACAGAGCTGAGAATAGATCGAAGTGTATCTAAGGGAAAGCAGAGGTTAATAACTCACCAGCTGTGTTTTAGCCAGCTTCATACTTAGCTCTGAGAATTTGAGTTTGTCCACAATCCTTGCAGAATGGGCAGCAGGTGACATGATCCTAACCTCCCCAGGAAATGGTGATTAGACCAGGGTCAGACACATGTCCCAAGGTTGGTTAATCATATTTGAGTCCCAAGATTGATTAAGAGTCATAAGTCACAATCAGGGCTAGGTGCTTGGGCTGAAAGGTGATGTAGCATCATCTCCTGCTGCAGTAATTAAAGCAATGGGAAGCAAGTGCAGCAGGTGAGTCAGTTATGTGACTCAGAGATGGAGGACGAGGTGTTAAGGATCCCTCACCCTAGCGCCAGACCCCACAGAGCGAGACAGAGTCAGATTTAGCATGAAGCTTCTGATTTGAGTGCCTCACATATCCTGGCTCTTTCCATGACCTAACAATGTGTTCAGGTAGGATTGCGTTTAAGTCAAATTCATGCAATGAGGTATTATCACTGAGATTGGTTAAAGCAGCAGTCACATTCTGAATGTCTCAATTGCACTTCTTCGTCAGCTTGTTCATCATAGACTCTAAAGAATCAGTTTTGGGGAAGTACACACTGTTGAGTAGGAGTTGCATTTCGTCTGGGTGTGTGGGATGTGTCTCTGGGATTCTCGGCCATGTTGGTGTGCAGCTCGGTCAGCTGTCTTCAGCCCTGCTGTGTACGCACAGGAACATGTTTCCCTGCATCATGACGTGAAGGTGCAGGCCAGAGGTCAAGTGATGGTATGAACTTGGTCAGTGGCTCCAACGTCCAGAAGTTCACTGGTACTGAGAAAGGTAGAAGACTTGAAATGCACAGACTCAGTAGACAGTCCAGGAACATTCTCCCAACCATCATACGGTGGAGGATTTGAGTCTCAGTCTGGCCTATTCACAGAGGAAGTTCTCTCTTCTTAGGAATAAATTCAACAATGCAACACGTAGAAAAACAAATACATGGTAGATATTTTTTATTCTTAATAGAAATTGCACAAACTGGAATTTACCAGAAACTTACTTTCATAGAGCACAAAATGATACTGCTTTACTAAATAACAAGTGCCTTTATTAACTCATGTGAAAGACTGATAGAAATTTGGATATTTAACAGCACAATAAGACTAGATATTACCAATAATAAGTTGTGAAGCTGAAATGAAAAAATTAAATTATCAGTGACATATTTCAGCCATTCAAAGGGAAAGACTGAATTATCTTTTCGTATATTCTAGAGATAATGGTTTCATTGTGTGTATTTTTGGTAACAGGGATTGAACTCACAAACTTGTGCCTGCCAGGTGATTAAGCCACTGAGCTAAATCCTCAGCCCTATTTTTTGAGATAGGGTCTCACTATGCAGTTCAGGCTGGCCTCAAATTCACTTTGTAGCCCAGGCTGGTCTCAGACTCACAACGATCCTACTGCCTCTGCCTCCTGAGTGCTGGGATTACAAGCATGCACCACCAAGCCCAGCTTCTAGAGAAAATGTTGCAAAATGTTTATCACATGAAAAAGTGATTAAAGAACATAGGGTCAAAGATCACATGAAAAATATTGTGAATTCCTGCCAGGTAGTTATAATCAAATAATATGTTAGTGTTTTAGATCTTATGGCATTTTAATACTCATTAACATTTTAATATTTGTGCTTTATTTCTTATTCAGTTCTGTAGACATATCTATTTTTGTTTCTATTTTCAAATTCTTCATTGTGCATGATTTTTCTTTTAAAAGATCCCTGGAATGAGTCAGCTGCAGGCCCCACACACCTGATCCACCCCGAGTTCTGACTTTACCTGTCAGTCACTCTAAGGCCTTCCGAGGGGAAAGGGTTTGATGAAAGTCAATCATTCCCACAAAGTATTCTGGCCCAGGATAGCCATGGTAACAGGAAACAGAAACAGAGCTGGGGATCTCAGAAGAAGGGCTCAAGAAGCAGGGGTAGAATGTGTGGCTGAAAGGTATTATGTAATTATCAGTGAAGCAAGACTGTCAGATGGTCCCAATCGAACATAATTATTGGGGCTATGAACATTTAAATCCTATGCTTTGGTGATTCATTTGATAATAGATAGATATCTAACCTACGCTAAATACTGTGGTTGAGTACAAGTATGTGTCTGTATGAGTGTATGGGGGCAAGCTGCATACTTTTTAACCATCTTGATTCATTTTAACTTTGTTAATATGGTGGTTTAAGAATTTGAGGAAAGATTGATTAGGGCAAGGAAATATTGATATGACTTTAAACTTCACTTTTGGATTGGGTCTTTAAATTTGGGAGGTCTGATTTTTTTCAGTTCTTTATATATTCTAGATATTAGTCCTTTGTCTGAGGAACAACTGTCTAAAAATTTTTTTCCACTCTATGGGTTGTCTTTTCACTTTGTTGGTGATTTCTTTTGCCATGTAAAACTTTTTAATAAGATAAGATCCCATTTGTTGATTCTTTATAGCATTTCCTGTGCACTTGGGGTTTTGTTCATGAAGTCCTTGCCTATACCTATGTTTTCAAGAGTTCTACCTATTCTCTCTTTAAGCAGACTTAGTGTTTCTGTTTTAATAGTTAGATGTTTGATCCATTTCCATTTTAGTTTAGGGCATGGTGAGAAACATGGGCCTAGTTTTAGTTTTGATATGAGGAGAGCCAGTTTTTCCAGCATGGTTTATTTTTTAAAATTTTCCTGATTTATTTCACTTAACATTGTATTTTTGAGGTGCATCCAATTTCTTATAAAGGTCTTAAATTTATCTTTCTTTATAGCCATTTATTATTCTTTGTACAGTTATCACATTTTCTTTACGTATTTATCTGTCGATAGACACATAGGCTGCTTACAAGATTTAGCTATCATGAATTGTAAAAGACCCGATCAAAAAAAGGCACAACTGAAATGAGTAACAGTTCTCAGTAGTATAAATGGCCAGCAAATACGTAAAAAAAATGTTCCACTTTGCTGACTGTTAGAGAAATGCAAATTAAAACAAAACTGAGGTTTCATGTTACTCCAGAAAGAATAGCAGTTATGGAGAAATCAAATAATAACAAATGCTGGCATGGTCCAGGTGAAAAAAGAACCCTTCTACATTGTTGGTAGAAATGTAAGCTAGTACAACTATTATGCAAATCAGTGTGGCTGTTTCTCAAAAAACTGAAAATATAAATTACATTCTATCTAGTTATTCCCATCCAAGATATCTTTCTGAAAGAGTTAAAGACTTCATATTCCAGGACCATTTACTAAAGAGGCTATCTTTCTTCTAGTGATTACACTTGGCTCCTTTGTCAAAGGTCAGGTGGCTGAGTGTGTTTGAAGCTGTTTCTGCATGGTCATCTGAGATGAATATACACTTCTCAAATGAAAAAGTAAAATCGGCAAATAAATATATGAAAAGATGTTCAACATCACTAGTCATTCAAGAGATGAAAATTTAAACAATGCTGAGATTTCATCTCACTCCAGGAGAAATGACTAGCGTCAAGATATCTATCAATAACAAGCAGGCAGGGATATGGGGAAATCTCCTCCACTGTTGGTGGGAGTATAAACTGGTACAACCACTATGGAAATCAGTGTGGAGATTCCTCAAAAAGACTAGGGTTAGAGGTTCCATTTAACTCATCTGTTCCCCTTCTTGGTATTTTCCCAAAAGAATCAAAAGTATCATACAACAGTAATACACCCATTTTTATAGCAGCACAATTTGTAATATCAAAATCTTGCAGATAACCAAATACCCATCATCTGATGAATGGATAAAAGAGATTTTTTTTCATATCATAGAGTACTATTCAGCTGTAAAGAAGGATAAAATTGAGACATTTACAGTTAAATGGATAGACCTTGAGACTATACTTTTAAGTGAAATAAATCAGACACACATGGGTAAATATTGCATTATCTTTCTGGTGTGAGAAGCTGAAAGTGTAAATAAGAAGCAAAGTGTATGATAGATTTTTGTGAAATAGAAGGAAATTGTTCAAAAGGAAATGGGAACTTGGGAGGGAAAAGAAAGGAAGGGAAAAGAAAAAATGAGAAAAGAAGAAAAACATGGAAACAAAATTTTGTAAATAAGGAGGTGAAGAGGGACTCAAGGGAGAGGAAGGAAAAAATGGGAAAAAAGAGGACACAAGATAATTCATGCACAGGTACAAATCCCCTACGATGAGTGTGATGATTATGTATATATATCTAAATTGTACCAATAATCACAGTAATAATAGTAACATAAAAAAGGCAAATTCTACCTTTTAAAAAATTAAACTAAGCCAAAGCACTACAGTTGAAGATAAAGTTAGAAGCACATTAGGATTCCTTTGAACTGTTAAATTAGGGTTACTAATATTTAAATCCAGTCTGATTCCTCATTTTTTCATCCACTAGAGAAAATCAGTCCTTCTATAATTTCTTTTTGACATGCTTTGTGTTGATTCACTATGATTCATTTTCAATTCCAGCAACTAATACCTATTTTTTCATATCTAACTTTATCATTCAAACCTCCAGTGCTACACAGCCATACATTACATTCTTTTCTAAGCTATATCAGTTATTATATGCACCATTATTCCCCAACTAAAATCAAGATTACCTCCTCAAATTGGTCACACCCGCTATAATAATCACACCCTGTAACTACGTCTTGTATCTCATCAATGTAAGCTAATGTTTTCCCCAAACCGATTTCCACAGTGAAAATTTCCTAGTCTCTCCCCAAAAGGAGGTCTTTTCAGATTCCCATCTGCTCCTGTGTCCCCTTGTTTGTCACGTCTTCCACTCGTGGAGGTTATTTTATGTACAATGACATGTCATCATCAATCTTGACTGTGTGAGTGAGCATTGTCTCTTTCAGTATGCTCGCAAATAAAGAACCATCCTTAATATTGCAAATAAACAAATTTAAACTTCAGCAACTTTACATATTATGAAGAAAATTAAATCAGGCAACAAGAATACAATTAATGTCTCCCATTATTGTTACATCCTTAGGAATTTAACACAATCAAATTTCTGGACATAGACTGCTTATCTTTAGATTTATGTAATTAGAGGCATTTTTAAAAGAGTATACCGACAAGCTACACTTTTTTCCAAATATTTATCTTGCCTGATAGAATGCAGTATCCCTACACCACACACAAATGCCTACACAGATCCACGTCCATGTCCCCTGTAAAACACAGATCCTAGCAGTCCTAATCATCTCTCAGGAAGGCTGGGGGTAGGAGCCCATCAGAACCCAAGAACTGGCAAAGCTAAAAACAGACCTCTCATGAGCATTTGGCTTGGAGTCTGAAAGATGGGGCAATTCATGTTCAAGTGTTGCTTCTGCCCCTGTGGTCCATGAGGAATCCTGATGCATCACCCCAAATCAGGAGCCCATCAGTACAAACATTGTCAGGTCAACAAGGAAAGTTGATGAGAATTATTCTTAGTAAGCACTTCTTCCAATGGTTTACATTTGTGCTTTATTTTAAATCCAATGGTCGTCCAGCTCAAAAATGTCCAGAAGGAGTGTCTAGGGCTTTACTGGATGAAGGCAGTTGATATGGACTCAGGCGCAGACAGTTTCATTCTGTATATGATGAAGCAGGTCAGAGTTTATCAACTCAAGTGAATTTCATTGCATATAAATATATTTATTTGTGTCCTCAAAATGCACAGTGCCTTTCTGAGTTTTTGCACCATAGCAACGATTTTCTGTCACTGTTCCTGTTAACAAAATTGGATATGAACGCAATCAAGTGGTTCAGTTTATCCTGAAAATGTAATTCAGTTTGCTGAAAGACAATAGTCCCATCAGAGAAAAAGGATATCAGAAATGCTGATGGAACAGATCCAGGTTCTCCTAAAGGGTTTTGCTTGGTTTAGTTTGGAGATATCATCTTAATAGATAAAACGTTTATCTCCATGTGTCCAGCACTGATAGCTGGAATTTAGAGTCAGTTGGAGACATCTGGTACAGCAGTGTACTCATGGTTCACTGTCTAATACCTGCCATAGTCATCGTTTGCTGCTTGCTTTTAACTGTGAAGCAACTACTCACAGAGCAACACTGAGAGGACTTCCAAACTGAGCAGCTGTGAATAGTCTTGGTGATAAGCACAACTTTACACACACTCACAAAAAATGCTTAATCGAATTAGCATCTCAGGCAGACAATTTTCATCAATAATTAATATGTTGTTGGGTCAATGAGATAGCTGGCTTGTGATCAATATTACACCATAAGACAGTAATTGCCAAGCACTTCAATACAATTTTGATGATCCAAAATGGATTGTAATATTTTATTTCTCAAAACAGTTAGGTCAGCATATTGCTGCAAGATGAAGCTGTGTACAAAAGTGCTAAGTTACTTGCTAAGAGCACTAGGAAAAAAAAATCAATGAAACAACTGGGAAAACAGTTTCCATCTCTTGAAGCCTACACTGTATGTGTTCCTCCAGGGTGGTTATTACTGCTAACCCTCTCAGTTTAAGTCTGGCTGTGGGGAAGTTGACAAAATGACCTTGGGGCAATGATTACCAAGATGGGGCTCCTAGAACAGCACCATTAACAGCTCCTAGAACGCATCAGAGTTACAAACCCTGGGGACCTTCCTGGGTCTACCAAATGGGAGGCTATGACAGTAGGTCCCCAAATCTTTGTCTCAAGCCCTTCATGAGGTGGTTAACACTCCTAATATTTGAGAATAAATAGGAAATAGTGAATAAGTTTGAGAAAAATACTATATGTGGTCATCATTGACTAATTCTTCTGTGATCCACCCCCAAAATTGAGATTTCTAAATAAAGATTGAAAGAAATAAGACATATGCTTGTAGTCTAGAAAGGAAGACAGATAATCATGTAATGACACAGATTTTACATGGAGAAAGTAGAGAGTTGGATTTTGTAAGATCCTAAGAGAATTCTATTGTGGGTAAATCAGAGGTTCACACTTAGTTGACACGCAAGGGATGAAAAAGGAGCTACGCAGGGGAGTTCAGCAAAGGAGCCATCCAGGGCAGGACGATCATGAGGTGTGAGGTGGTGGGAGGGAAGGTTAGGAGGTCTAGGAAATAGAGTGAAGAAGACAGACGGGGTTTCAGGAGTGGATGTGATCAAGGAGAGAGGGGGCTACCAGGAAAATTAAGAGGCCAGGTAGCAGGGCTGGCTAGAGTTCAACATTTCTTCCATTGAAAATTTGTGTGTAAAATTTTGGTTGCCTTTGTTTTTGCCTTTTTGATGACATTTGGCTTTTGCATATCATTTATGCAGAAGAACAAGCATAAAGGTAGGAGAAGTGGGGGGATCCAGATGAGAGCTAACAGTGGTTTGAACCAGCTGGTGGTGGTGGGAAAGAAAGTACCACAGCCAAAAACAGCCATGAAGAGATGGGATGACCTACTGAGTCTGTGAGACGAAAAAGAAAACGAGCAAATTCAAATTTTCTGGCAGTAGACACCAGGTGTATGGTAAGGTCATGTACCTGTGTGAAAATATGACTGTGGAGACTTTGTTCCATGAGGCAGAAACACAGAACAAGTTTTATTCAAATAATCACTCTCAGTTCTTTTCTTTTTAAATTAGTGCTCAGTTTCAGCTCTGCTCACTATGTCTTGGTTACTTTTCTCTCATTGCTGAGACAAAACCTCCAGCACCCAAGGTTAAGGAGGGAAGGTTTATTTAACTCACAGTTGATAGAGGTTTCATCCCATAATCTGCTGGCTCCAAGGCAGGGTGACAAACATTCACAGCAGTAGAAAATAGCAAAACCAACAAGAACAAGAGGGAGGAGCAAGCCTCTTTTCCTCTCTTATACAGTATGCAGGTTACCTGCCTTACGGTGGGTATAGCACTCACAGCCTCAGTTCTAGTATTGGACAATGACCTAATCACAAACTCTAAATTTAGCCACCTCTGAAAAGCCTGCCCCCATGACCACATGAGGCTTTGGGTGGCGGGGGGGGGGACATCCACACACAAACCACACCAACTACTGTGTTACACAAGAAAGAAATCTTTAATGAATAGTGTCTGAGTACTTCCTCCTAAACATCAGCTTTACCCTGTATCTGGCCTACTTGGTTCAGTTGGGTAGATGCTTCATCACATTTGAAGACCATGATTCCCTCTTTCTGTGTTCTGTGCAGGAAGGCTTGGGATGGGGTCTACTCCTGTGGCTCCCTGAATTTGAGTAGAGGGCTCATTGCCCTATTGACGGAAGCTGTTTCTGTTTCTGTTTGTTTCTGTTTCTGTTTCTGTTTCTGTTTCTGTTTCTGTTTCTGTTTCTGTGTTTCTGTTTCTGTTTCTAGAGTCAGTGTCCTTGTGGCCAGTTTCACAGGGGTTGTGTAATGTGGATGTCTGACTGTGATCCCTCCTTGGCTTGCGTGACCAGCTCCCCTCCCTTAGTCTCTCTTCTTGCCTTTCTGATTTTCAAATTCTTATGCTGAAATCTAATCAACATACGATAGTACTAGAAAGTGGGGCCATTTGGAGTTTATTAGGCTACGGTCAGAGCCCTCAAGAATGGGATTAATATTCTTACCAAAAAGGCCCCAGAGCTCTGAGGACAGAGCAAGGCCCCATCTACACAAAAGGAAGAAGACCTGCATTAGACAGTGAACCCACCACAGTGTTACGCTGGGACTTCCAGCCTCTGTAACTGTGAGAAATACATTTTCTATTGCTATGAAGCCACCCAGTTTTTGATGTTTTGTTACAGCAGTTTGAGCTGACCAAGAGAGCAGGGTTCATCTACAGAATCAGGAGGTTCTTCTGTCCTAAATAGCTGCCTTTGGTAAATTTTACTTTGAACCCTTGCACTGAATGAAAAGGCTTACTCTGGAGTGTCTGACTTTCTGTTGGAAACCTCTGATGGCACTTGTGTTAAATTGGCATCATCAATTCTTTGGAACGTATTTTCTCTTCACGGAGCCAATACATGAAAAATTGTTTCACTGTGTTCGTGTAAAAGAAAAATTGGAATAAAACTTGAACCAAGAAGATCAATCATATATACTCTAAATAATAGTCATATTCTAAAAGCATGTACACAGCTAACCATGACAGTGTCACATGCATGGCAGATCCAGTATTTTTGACACAAAAAACCTGCAGATCCTGGAACAAATCTCAAAGCATCTTTAGCAGACTTCTATCTCCTAGCTACCATGCATTGAGAAATATTACTGCAAGCCTCAAGAGTGAATGAGAATATAATTTGTGAGTTTTCACTTTTAGTTTTCTTGAAATATGGACTTTCAATACTCAAACTTCATTGAGCATATACTTTCAATTTTGAAGCTCATTGATAACAAGAGAGTTTAAGGCAAAATAAGTTGTTAACAAAGATAAAACATAAATAAATGCTAAATTCATCAAATCCATAGTGTTTGGTTTATGGTCCATGCGTTCTTGAGTATATTTGATGGTATAGGATAGTGTGGTGAACCTACTGCACATGTGCCGCAGCAGGCATACAGAGCCCGCCCTGTTGACACAGGAGTCAAGTTGCCCAGCACTGCCCCACCTGCCAAGCATCAGATAACAGCACATATGGGCACATACGTGGTTGGAAAGGAGTAGCAGCGCCAGGCGATGATGTCATGAGCAGTTTGGGCACTCCTCTCTAAAAGATTCGCCATTACTAATATGGGGTCATTTTTTTTTTAGTGTAATCTCTTCGGGCAGAAGGAAGAGGGAGCACCCAGAAGAGGTCAACTTGGACTGCTCTTTTCCAACTAACTTGTCAAAAACTTTGTGTGCATCTTCCCATTAGTGAGGATGAAGCTGGAAAATAAGAATGTTTTATAATCACCCTAGATGACGCTGATGATGAAGATGCTCTGAGGCTTTGGAGAGTAAAAACTGAAACTTACAGCGATTGTTTGTTTGTCTAGTTAGCATTCTCTATTGCAGATGATGAGTATCCAGAAGGCATAGGGTCCGTTTTCTCCCGTTCAGAATAAAACAGCACTCTTCTCCCCATCTGCTAGTGGAGGCTTCTGTTTCTGGTGGGATGGGAGTAGTGACTGAAAGCAAAGAACTTTCTCCTTCCGTATAACAGGCATGGAACATTCCAGTGACCTTAAAATAACTTTCAATGTCACAACACAGTCACAGAGTTCAAGGAAATTGCTCTGGAGTACACAGAAATTGTAGACAAAAAAGCTGTCATTGAAAAGTCATTTGTAAAAGGTTTTGCAACAGTGTAATCGTGCAAATTTTTATCATTCTACCACCAAGCTGGATTTTATTTCCAAATAGCACTGAAAGTCCAGGTCCTCTCTGAATCTAATTCTATTCAGTGGGACCTTGTGCCTGACTAAATGCTAGAGAGAAAGAGCTTTGATTGAAAACTGTCTTCCTATCGGTACTGACATTTTCTATCCCCAAGCTATAACCAAGATCCAAAGTTATGATTAGGGTCTTTGTCACTTTCATCCTTGAAGTGGATGTAGAAAGAGATGCTAGAATTCAAAGACTCCATTGAGTTTATTCCCTAAAGGGGCTGACAACTATTTCCAATCTAGAAGGAGCCCTGTGTGAGGTCAAGTGTAGAGCATGGTTTAAGCATTCTTTAGGGATTTAAGCCTCCTAAAAAGTCTGCTCTTTTCATGTTTGAGCTAAGTGTGTGTGGCATATTTATTTGCCAAACACTCCTAAGGGTGAACGGCATTCCACTATTTCATAAAAGATCTTCAAAATAGTCAATAGATTATAACTTATGTACTTGCTAAATAAGTTGTACTTCCTGAAAGTTTTTTCTTCAAAAGAAACTGCATAATATGCCTGACTTGGTGAACTTAGGGAACCTGAGCAGAGATGGTTGTCTACAAAAGACTGAATTTAGAAGATTTGTTGTATTCCAAAGTCTGTAATTGATGACAATTATCCAAAAACTAACTTTATCATTCAAAGCTGATATCTACTAAATGTTGCATTTTTCTGTGTCATCAAAATGATACTGAATGTTTTAACTGTATTGTGATTCCTTTTGACAATAATGATATAAACTAGATATTATTTTCCTCTTTTTCACATGTGAGGAAATTGAAATTTAAAAGATAAGTGTTTTGCCTAATTTTGTACTGCCGGTAGGGTGACCTACTACCATAAAGAATGCTATCTTTGGTCCTATTTTAGATTTTTAAAAAATATTTTACTCAATAACTCAAAAAATGATTCACTTTTGCTGAATGACACATTTTAACTCCTGGTGGCACTAAGCCTTGTATATTATTCACTTTTAGTATATATACAGGAATAACATCTACAACATGCACAACATAGCTGATGTTTTTGAGTCTTTCAGGCAAATAGAGCCTGGATCTCCTCCATTTACACATAGGGACATGGAGGCTCTAGGAGTGCGGGTACCTAGGTGAGACTCCCGCTGGCGCAGAAACCCGTGTGCTAAGAAAGTGCTCTTTTACCAATTCCTCTTGGCCCTTCACATATTTATCTCTATTAGTCAGCTTTCTATTGCTGTTACAAAATCTACTTATAAAGAAGAAGGATTTATTTTGGCTCTGAATTTCAGAGGTTTCTATCCATGCTTATCTAGCCTTATTGCTTTGGAGTAGTGGTTAGGCAATACTTACTGGCAGGGTATGCATAGCAGAGGAAATTGCTCACCTCATGATAGCCGGGAAGTGAAGAAAGAGCAAAGGAAGGGCTGGGCCCCCAATTTTTCCTTTAAGGGCACACCCATAACAAGCTACTTCCTTCCACTGGGACTCACCTCCTTGAGCCTGTATTACCTGCAGGCATCACCACGGGCCAGTGACCAAGGCTTCACACAGCCTTCGGGAGACTCCTAAGATCCAAAGCACAGCATTATCTGGTTAAGACTGTTCCTGTTTACCTATGGTCTCACGTACTCTCTTGCAGAAGAACCACCTGGTGAAGACTGAGGTAGCATTATTAAATGGAGAATTGGGCCTGGGAATATACACATGTTTGGCCCAGGTGATGAGTTTCCTCTCCTGGAGGACAAATACTGAATCTTTAATATTTTTAGAGTCTCAGTGGAATGGCACACGCTTTGTGTACAGTAGAATCTAACTGCCTATGCAGTGATGATTAATGTAATCATAATTGATATCATGGTGATCTTGTCATATTCATTCCCTGATTAAGAAATCAGGGTAATTTTGAGCCTTGATTTTCTTACATTTAAAATGTGGCTCTATCACCTTCTTTGCTGTGTTTTCATGAAAACCAAATCATTTGTGTGAAGCATCTAGAATTCTTCATAGCTCATGGGAAGTAATTGCTAAACAAAAATTACCATTATTGCAGCAGCCCTGTTATTATTTTGTAATCATCATTATATCTCATCCATAGGCATTATGTTCTCTGTGGAGCTTCACACACGAAAAGAAATATAATGGATACTTAGTGATGGGAACTCAATAAATATGTGTTAGTGGATTAACTAAACAAGAGAAATGCAGGCTGAAGAAGAAAACCACCAGAGGAGCCTGTGACAGAAACTTCCCACTTTATACCATCTACTAAAGACTCCTGTCCTTCCAAGGCTGGGTTCCTACTTCCTCTGCACAAGACTGATTCCCTCTCCCTTTGCACGGACTGTTCAGAAGCCATCACACAATGCATCACTGGAGAGCCCACCTGCGTCATCTCCAAAGATGGGAAACAAAATCTGAATGTGGTCCCTGCTGCAGGTAGGCAGCATCTCAGTTCTCAGGCAAAGCAGTGGGAGACTGTGTTAAAACTGTTCCCAAGCATAGCCTTACTGTGGGTCTGTTAACACTGGCTGGCGTTTCCAAAGACACCTTGGCAAGAGAAGAGTTGCAGTGCCATGGGGTTGTCCACGGTATTTTCCAGGAAGTCTCCTGCCATAGTGTAAACATTTTGGAGGCAGGTACGGAGGTGACACAAAGGCTGATGGTCATTGAAGTTGGCCCTTCATCTCATTCCCCTTACTTAAGTGCAGTTTGATGCAGGTGGAGAAATTTCCAATTTTTTTGTGAGGTGTGGGGAGGTTGGTGTAAGGTGTTTTATCTTGTTAGTTAAGGAAATGAGAAAAATAATCTTTTCTAGCTGTCACTCTTTAAAATATCCTCTACTTACTTCCCTCATTTGACTGCAGACGATTTTCATTAGGCTCTGTGTTTTGCTATTAGAATTGGATGTTTCTGTCTTACTAATGTTTTTGTTGGAATGCTAAATCTTAGAAAATCTACACACTATAGAAATCATTTCCTGAATCTCAGGGATGTGATAGTTTTCTTCATCTTGCCATAGGAAAAGTAAGCTCTTTATTGTAAATAGACAAAGAATTTAGGCATTTACAGGTTCTTGAAGTTGGAGCTTTTTCTCAGGTATCTTAATTGGGAGAATGCTTGATATTTTAAATCATATTTAGGCTGGGCATGTTGGTGCATATCTGCAAATACAGTACTGGGGCAGGCTGAGGAAGGAGGATTACAAGTTTGATGCCGGCTTGGCAAATTAATAATTTACCAAGAGTGTGTCTCAAAATTTAAATAAAAAATGAGCTGGGGATGTAGCTTAGAGTCAAGGCCCAGTGTTCAATCCCCAGGATTACAAAACTTATTAGAATATATATATATATATATATATATATATATATATATATATATGCCAACTTGGTTTGAGTAAGAACTGTCAAGTGGATTAGTGAATTCTGGGTGTGTCCGTGGATGATGAACAAATCAGCCAGTAAACTGATAGGATGACCCATCCCATACGTGGGTGGCACCAACCTGTAAGCTTTTAGTGTGTATAGAAAAAAAGGGAAAGACGGTTGGTTTTCAGAAGGACTGTGGTCTTCACCATTGCATTTGGACTCTGGTCTGTATTCCCTTCAGCCTCTCAGTGCAAACTCTTTAGCTTTCTCCCAGACTTCTTGAACTTTTGACACAGACTCCCACAGTGACTCTGTAGCCCTCAGCAGCTACTGTATTCTTCAGCTCACCAGCACACAAGGGGCTGTGTTGAATTCTTCCATCTCTAATCCTTCAGACAGTCACTGAGACTCTTCTGCTTCTGACCCAGTGAGCCCACTGAACAAATCAATTCCTTGTATAAACATACATATACTTTATATTGACTCTGTTCCTCAAGATAAGCCTAAATAATATAATGCAGAGTCTGAAACACCGTGACATCCTCGTGATATTCTAAACAGCTTGAATATTAAAAACATTACCCCTCCCATGTGGGTCCCAGGAAGAGAAAAGTCAGATGGTGCCTCCCAAGAATTGGCCATGCTGGGACTGGGAGGAGCCAACAAACAAGCCAACTAGCCAGCCTCTCTGGTAAGCCATGCAGGCCATGCAGCGACCAGGAAGAGAAACATCAGATAGCATCTCCCGTGAGCCTACTGGTTCATGGGCTGAGAATCACCAACCTCCCCTCATCCATGGTCAGCCAGCTATTTTGGAGGACAGGCTGAGTTGGTGGCAACTGAGGTATAGGGGAAAGCTGAGTGCTTGTACTGTTTGGTTGACCTTGCAGGCCTGGGCATCCTGTCTGAGCATTTATAGGGAAGATAACAGTATGTAATATAGCAAATATGGGAGATTTTCTTTTATCTTGTTTTTGAAATTCAATATTGTTCTCACTGTTTTGTTTTTTTCTAATTGTTTTGCTTTATTCAATATTCTGTTTTGATTGGTTTTATTCTGTTTTGTTTTGATTTGATTTTACTATGTCTGATGGAATGGGCAACTATTGTGAAGATAACAATATGTACTATGGTAGCTGTTGTTGTTTTCCTATTGTCCTGCTCAAAGTTCTGTACCAATTTCACTGCTTTGTTTTGACTGGATTTATTCTGTTTTGTTTTATTGGGTTTTATTATCTGTAAAATAAAATGAAATAATTAAAAAAAAAAACTTTACCCCTCTGGATGGGGACTCTTAGTTCTGTTCTTTTAATGGAAAAAGAGAGATTTGGAATTCATTTAGTATAAAGAGAGAACTATGATAAAAATGATGTAACAGGAAGTCAGCAAGCAGCCCATACCATGTATTTTCTCAGAACTCTTCCTCTTATGGTCCAAGTTCCATCATGAAATCACCAATTCTTCTAGGGCATTTTCATGAGCAGGACTGGTTAGAATGAAGGAATTTGGATAGTTCACAAGAGACATTTCCACCGGTCCGTAGAAGCTTTACAGATGCCCATCGTTCTAGATACCTTATTCTAATATCCAAGAATCAAAGTGTCCCTTCCACGGAGGGGACTAGGTAAATCTGACAAATCTTTTAAGGATTTTTTAAAACCTTTACAATCTTTATACTTTTCTTACTCTTACCTTTTGACAACAAGAATTCCTTTTGCAATACATTGCACCATTAGAATGTTTTAGGATAATTTTCCCTAAATCACCTTCTATTTCTTACTACACACATCCTTGCCTAATGAAACCGTATCTCAAGGAAAGGTCTTTATACTTCCAGTAAAGTAGATTAACTGATTTCAGTTTCGGAAGTGAGCTTCATATCACACGGATGCCACCAAACCCAGGAGCACCTTTGAAGCCCCGTCTCTGTGAATTTCTAAGTGAAACTTACTTTCAGAGTTAGAACAGTATAACTAGGTGTCCATATACAAACCAGAGGCATGGTCAACATGGGTCTTCATTTCAACAGTTGGATCTTTCTTGGAATCATTCATAATTCTCTGTGATGCTATCATCTGCTCTGCCTTTGCATGAACAGAGTTTTACAAAAACTATTGAAATGAATGCTATGCAACATCTATGTTCACATAGTTAGGAAGGTCTTTACTGGTGATAATGTGAGGCTCTTCATACTGGAGCCCAGGGGTTGTCTGCCTATTCAGAAGGTCTTTGGACTTTGTCTGTAAGAATCCCTGAAAGCAGGAAGGTCTCAAGACATGTATTTCAGAACTGCTTCTTCCCCATGGAATTGCTGCCTGTCTTTAAAAATGAATTAACTTTAGCAGTAGCCTACGGGGTTCTAGGAGATATATGTAAATTACATTACCCTCTTGTTTGCCCTTGAGAAAACTGAGCATTTTCTTGAAAACCTTTCTGTTAAAGAAGCAACCATATTACTCAACGGTGAATGAATCAGAAGATTCAGTTTCATTAACTGGACTGTCTGTATGAGGGGATTCAATGATCACTGCATAATGCAAGAATGAGCTGAAAAAGAAAAGAAGCCACATAATGACTATCACAGGTCAAGGAAAACCAGGGATACCACTTAGTCTACGAGTTTAGGGAGACAGTTCACTGAATCCCAGAATTAGCCTGTAGTACCTGGCAGTGCTGCACCAGAGTGATCCCGGCTGCTGGGCATTGTAGAAAACTTGCAGCATAAAGGAGCCTAGGGGACATCGTACTCCTCCTGCACGGTCCCACTCTCCAAACAGAAAAGGACAGAGTCCAACTGAGCATGCCCAGTTATTTTCCCCCAATGGGTCAGGGTCATTCATCTCTGGCTGAGACAGATCACGGTTATATTCACAGGGCTCTGTATTCTCAAGAATAAACAATAGGACATAGAAGCAGGTCACCTGGAACAATCCACAGCCACACAGACACGACTCAACAAATATTCTCACGAACACCCAAGCCTTAATACATTGTTGAACAGTGAGATTGAGATTCCATACCACATTGGAAGGATAAGGTGCTAATGTCATGGTACCTGTCAAATGTCGAAGCTAAGGCTAAGACGACGAGAAGAGTAGAGACGGTGTGAGATTTTTGTGTAGAGAAATTCTGTATTAAGGGTAGCCAGAAGAAGGCATGGTGCTCCCCAGTTAGCCTCTAGAATGAAATGCAGAGAGCAGAGCAGCAGTTCTGTCTTGTAGATGGAGGAAAGTGAACAGACTGCTGAGTCTGCTCACACAGTGGCGAGGCTGGGCACGCACCACGCCAGAGAAGAGGCTCCCGAACACAGCGGAATCCAGACAGTGCCCTGAAGGAGCAGGTCGGGCCTGCAGGCCTGGCAGCCCTGTGAGATAAACTTGGTGGCCTTATAGTCATAGTTGGCTTTGCTGGGAGGAGCATCTTTCTCTGGGTGCAACCCATCAACTTTCCAAACTGACAAACACCGGGGACCTAGACTTCCCCAGGGACAGCGTCACCCTTCTGCAGCCCACATTTGAAGGGCTAAGTTTTTGTATCAGAGGGGATGAGGGACAGCAGTGTGAGCACAGGAAGCCAGGCCGGAGTTCTGATTCATTGTTTTGAGACTAATTCTTTGAGTTCTTTATATATTCTAGTGATTAGCCCTCTATCAGAAGTGTTTTTTTTTTTTTTTCTTTTCTCTAAGTTGTTTCCTCACTGTGTTGATTGCTTCCTTTGTTATACTAAGCTTTTTAATCTGATGAGTTCTCATTTGGTAATTCTTGATATTATTTCTTGTGCCACTGAGGTTCTGTTCAGGAAATCTCTACATGTGCCTATGGATTTAAGAGCTGCCCTTGTGATCACCTCCAGGAGTTTCAGTGTTTCTGTATTTATGTCCAGGTCTTTGATTTATGTGGACTTAATTTTAGTACGAGGTGGGCAGTAGGGATCTAGAGCCATCATTCTGATGCAGGCGGGTAGCCAGCGTCCCAGCATCACTTGGGATAGTTGCTATCTTTTCTTCAGGGGATATCTTTGGCCCCGAGATGACTGAAGGTAAATGGGTTTCTTTTTCTGTGTCTTCTGCTTGATTGTTGGTCTACTCAACAATTTTTGTGTTGGTATTAAGGGAGTTTTGTTACTATACATCTGTAGTATAACTTGAAATCCAGGATTATGATGCCCCTCACTCTCCTCCTTTTACTCAGGAATGCTTTGCCTGCTCTGGGTCTCTTCTACCCTGGAAACAGTCTAGATGCCCATCGGCAGACAAATAGATAAAGAAAATGTGGTCCATATACACAGTGGAATTTTATTCAGCCATAAAAAGGAACAAATTCATGTCATTTGCAGAAAAATGTATATTGAAATCATACTTTTAAGTGAAGAAAGTCAAACACAGAAAGTTAAATAGTTTCTTTCATAAAAGAAAACATAAGAATAAAGTTGTATCATGTGCACATACCAACTCCCAGCAATGAAAGCAATCATTATACACTGCAGACATGTACTAATAAAAATTATGAATAAAAATAAAAATAGAAGAATGAAACCCAAAATTAAAATAGAGAGCTAAATAAGAGAGAGATGACAGGAAATAGGGAGGCAGACTTTTAGAGATGAGGAAGAAGATCTCATGAAGTGAGAAGGGAGGAGACTGAAAGAAGGGGATTGAAAATGATGAAGGCACGACATACATGGAGTCCTCAAAAGGGATGTAACTGTTATGTATCACGAACATACACCAATGAAAAAGAAAGTGTGTTTGCCCAAGCCTTTTTATATTGCAAACTTATTTGGCCCAGTAAGTTTTCATATGGGAGGATTTTTCTTGATTTTCTCCAGCTAAATACCACAAGGCAAACTCTTCTGACCATACAAAGACAATGTATTTGCTGGTTACAACAAGATAATGCATCAGTGCGTACAGTGATGGAACAGCTCAGTGAGGGGAGCTGGGAAAAGGAGCTGGGTTTGACGATGTGATTTTATAAATGGTTAAAGAAACCAGTTTGCTCCAGATTAGCACTGTCAGAGGGCAGAAGGATTGTGTGACCGAGGCTCTCCATGAATCTTACGCACAAGTGTGTGGAAGCAGCTATCACCGCTAGCCGGAGAGGGTGAATTGGGGCCATATTCGATGGCTTGCCCAATGGGCTTTGTCTGTGCTTAGATGTGGTTACAGAGCTTTGTCCGTTCTATTCCACGACATCATCCCAGAGTGGCCTTGTCTAGTGCTTGTGTTTTGTGAAATTGTTTGCATTCAACTGGAGCGATGCTCTTGGCTTTGCTAAGCAAAACAAAGCAAAACAAAACACCTAGTCTTAAGAAGCTCCGTGGGTACTTCCTAGTGGTGACAGAAAGACTAAAATCCTTCTTCTCCACCTGGGAAATCTCTACTTGTTTTCCAACCAGTCTACGTAACATAAGATGGAGCACGGCTCTTCATATCTGAAAATAAGAATCACTAGTGATAATCCCAGTCAGTGTTACCCCAATGTGGGGGGTTCAGGGCCCTGTCCATTCGCTCTGCCAAGGTCACCTGGCACAACCCTTTGCTGGGCGGCCTGCGGCCCAGCTCCTTCTTGAAAAGCCAGTGATGTCAGGTTCCAAGGATCACAGACACCCAGAGTTATGTGCATAGCCTACTGAGGGAGGAGAGAATTAGGGACCAGGTAGAGTTTTAGAAGTTCACACGTCACAGACTGAGGGTGGGGGAAGTGTTCATCGCTCCCAACTGCCCTGGAAGCAGCTCTGGAGGCAGCTGTGGCTTCGCCTTTCCACACGGCTTCTACCGACACCAGCAGCAGCATGGCTGCATTTATCCCAGGCTCACGAACTGATAGCGTTAGTTTAGGGAAGGGAAAATGTTTGCTGATACAAATGAGGGAAATAAGATGGTGGCAGTTGCAAAAAGATTGTGGAAATACACCGGACAGTGGAAGATTTTTTTTTTCCTATCTTAGAGGTATTTACTTTATAAAATACACAATTGATTCATAATAACTAATCTGAAAGGAAGTTTCTGCTGGTATTGATTTGTGAGGTTCAAGTTCCTAACAGTTTAAAGGACTTTGCCCTAAGTTAGGAAATTTTATTTGAGATGACTGGATTCTATGGGCCAAGCACACTCATAACTTTATACCTCAAGCTGAAGCACCTTCTCCCCTTGCTTCTTGCTCTGGTAAGTTTCTTTCCCTCTATGTCCCTCTGCCCGTCTCTCTCCAGGTGTTATGAATTTGGGGCATTGTCTCTGCAGCCCTCCATGTCACCTCTAAGTGCCTGTAAAGTGACACCTGGTGTCTGGGGGTTAAGAGTGAACCCCCAGGACTCTGCCCCCAAACATCTTTCAGCATTGGCGCCGCCTCCCTCATCAGAACCTGGGCACGCATCCCATTAACTCAGTCCCACAGCCCATTCTTCCACTGCAAGCCAGGCACAGTCATGGATGAAAGAACCCAGCGCCTGCTGTTTAACGTGCGTGGCTCATGTGCTTTGTCTTTAGCAGGTGAGTCAGGGGATTACTTGTTGAAGACTGGCAGATACGTGACGCACACTCTCACTTTACACGGCTCTCGTCTCACACTTCCCTCTCACAGCACACCTGATTTTCCACCTGCTTAAACAAGCAGCGCTATTGCCACCTCCTTGCTTGCGCATGGCATTGCAAGTGCCTGGGGGTCCCTTACTGCTTCTCCTCGCCACACCCTAACACTGCTGAGGACACAGGTGGACTTCGGCCTCCTCTACGAGATCTTTCCCAAGGCTTCTGACTTCATCTTCTGTTTCTTACAGCATCTTTAAAGGTCTCTGTGACACCATAACACATGAATTGAAATTATTGTCTCACACCTCTGCCTTTTTCAGATTACCTACAAAGTCTACATGCCTTGTGGGAAGAGATATGTATCTTACATTTTATTTGAAACATACTTTCCCCATGACCAGCCATAACCTATGATGCTTTTTTTCTAACTCATTTTTCCATAATATATGAAACATCCCAATATCTGACACTAGTGTGGCTCTTTAATCACATCATAATTCTAGGGTAGTTTTTCATGTTTTCATAATATTTTCTCATGTATTTTTCAACTTTTAAAAAAGTCTTCAATTTTTTTCTCTGTGCAACCTAAAATACTTGAGAAGAACATCATGAAATATGAGATATACAAATCCAATAAGAGTCCTGAAACTGTTTTCGAGTATGAAAATATATTTAAGGTTTCAAAAGGGAAGGAACTTTTTAAGCATTTCCTTGTGCTGTCTCACTATATATATATATATATATTTAACCGATGGCAATTTTGGTCAAGACAAAGTATCTATAAGAGATGAGAAAGTGACTATCTTTTAACAGTTACATTGAACTGTTAAAATTTATCTTTGATGTCCTCATCCTTTATTTTCATTTTCACAGAAGAGGAAGTGGATAACAGATTCTCAATTTTTATAACCAATCACAGATTGGTAGCCAAGAAGCAGAGATCAGAACAGTGTTCTGGAACACGGATGGAACTATTAGTGTGCCTTGGTATTCTTGAAATTTCTAGGGAAATGCAGTGACATTTGTCTCACATCTCAGGAAATCCTTGTCTGACACATTGGTCCAACCTAGTTCACAGTTTTAAAGTTAAATCCCTATATTACTTTTGGTGACATTCTGTATTTGTGAATCAGTGCTTGGGGAGTGGATATGGTTGCCAGGTTTGGGCCAGCAAACTCTGATAGACAAATGAAGATGTGAAAGACGGAAAATACCTCTATGAGGGGTGAGGGGATCTCACCGAAATGGAGCTGCAAATGGACTCAGATTCCCAGATTTATTGAGGAGCAACAAAGACATCCTGTTCTGCTGAGCCCCGATGTTTGTTGTAGGTAGCAAAGCAGGCAAGCAAGGCCTGGTGACATTTCAGCTGAATCATTCTTATCTGATCGTTTCCTAGGGAGCTTCCTTGTTCCAGACCCTAAGGTCTATCTTTGCTCTACCTGTACCCTGAGTCAATCCAAGCAGACAATGACCCAGTGGGTGTCACAAGGAACTCTAGTAAAAAAGCAAATTCTGAACAAACAAAGTGGTTCAAAAATAACAGTGGTAATAATCACTGAACACATTTTCATAGAAAGTATTTGAGTGAGTTTGGATCTAACTATATTTCACAATTCTCTTTATTAATTCATATGAAGACATAACGAGGAAGGTAGTTACAGTATTAGTATTATGATTCACTTGCAAACACTGTTATAAATAATGATCTCTTTAGCTTCACTAAATAAAGTGCATGATGTTATAGTTACTCCGACTGTACACAACCCTCCACCTAAATCACATGCTTAATATTTGGTTCAAAATTGAAAGATAAATTTGTATTGTGCAAAGAAGTACTCTTTTAAAAAAAGAAATAATTCAGGGAGGAGACCACCAAGAAGCCAACTAACTAGACTTTCTGGTAAGCCATGCAAGCTATGTGGGGCCCAGGAAGAGAAAAGTCAGATAGTGTCTCCAGTGAACCTACTGGCAAGTGGGCTGAAAATCACCCCCCCACACACCTCCAAACAATCAGCTGTTTTGGAGGACAGACTGAGCTGATAGCAACTAAGGGACAAAAAGCAACTAAATGCTTGTATTTTTTCGTTGATTTTGCAGGCCTGGGGCCAGTGGTCTGAGTATCTCTTGGAAGGATGACAGTATGTAATATAGCAAATATGGGGGAATTTCCTTCTATCTTGTCTTTGAAATTCAATATTGTTCTCACTGCTTTTTTTCTAATTAACTGTTTTGCTTTATTCAGTGTTCTATTTTGATTGGTTTTATTCTATTTTGTTTTGGTTTGATTTTGCTACATTTGATAGAATGGACAACTATTGTGAAGATAACAAGATATACTATGGTAGCTACTGTTGTTTTCCTAGTATCCTGCTTTGAAGTTCTGTACCAATTTTGCTGCTTTGTTTTGATTGGCTTTGTTCTGCTTTGTTTTGCTGGATTTTATTATCTTTAAAATAAAAAAAAAGAAATAATTCAAATGAGGATAAAAAGGTCAAAAATTGTTGGCCTTAAGAAAGCTAGTAGATTCAAGGTAATGATTGCTTCCAGAAAATGAAATTTTTAAGGGAGAGGGGTAAAGATGTGCAGTGTACATGCACCAAGTCCTCATGAGGAATGTGGAGAGAGAGACAGAGAGAGAAAGAGAGAGAGAGAGAGAGAGAGAGAGAGAGAGAGAGGAGAGAGACCCTATTACAAAGAGGGGAAACTAATGTTATAGGTTACTTTAACATAAAGGTAATATAAAGGTAATGTTATAGGTTAAGAAGATATTTCAGTATCTAATTAGAAAAGACAATGACAACTAAACACAGCATTAGTGGCTTGGAAGAGAAAGGGATCTAAGACAGGCATGTTAGGAAAATGTTCACTTGCATCAAAAGAGGCAGAATTAGAAGGAAGCTGGAAATGTCAATGAACTTCAGTGTTGTGACCTAATTGAATTTAATGGCTTGATGCCTTATTTCTCAGAAAACTCAAAAGAGTACAAATAAGTGCATGAAAACGAACTATAGTAGGTCATGTTTCCAAAGATGGCAGCAAACGTATCAACAATCCCACATGTTTTGTGAAGGGACTTTACTACTTCTGATCTAAGGATGGAACCAAAGTTCCCCATGATGCTTGACTGCCTTATGGTTAATTTGAACAATAGAAGGTGATATGAGTCATATTCTGACATTTCAGAGTCAGGCACGAAACAGACAATCAAAGCTTCTGCTTCTGTGCTGTAGGGTGGCAGGCTATTACATAAGATTTTGAACTGAGATAGCTGCGTTACAAAAGAACTGGTATAGCTCTGTGAAGGGAGTGTGTGGGGCCAATCTGAGTCCTGACACAGGCTCTGCTGAGCACCCACACAGCAGGCACCAGTGAGCCAGAGGAGTGAGGCCACTGTGGAAAGGAAACTTCTAGCTGTCTTAGAGTCACCTTGGCTGAGGCAGTGGAGCAGAGTTGAGTTGTCCCTACTGAGCCCTGGACAAATTACAGAATTTTGAGGTTGTGAATGTTATTTTAAAACACTAAAATTTACAACATGTAACTTGAATTTCTCTGGCCTCAACAGATTATCATGCATAATACATATTCATAGTGATTGGCCCATTTCTGTTAACTCTATTATTCTTGACTGCACTTGATTCACCTGTGTGAACACTAACAGAAATTTTCTCTTTCAATCAAGGTCTAGAGAAGAAAGTAGTAACCACCCTTCAGATTTCAAACAGGAGGAATTCAATGCAAGGATTTTTTTTTTTTGCATTGAATAGATGCATGGGAAACCAAATGACAGGCAGTCCATGGTGTTGATAAATACTTACAGCTGTTACCATTCCTGGTGGCGGAATCATGGTGACAGGCAGAGCTGACAGGATGCAGAAGCTAAGTCATTCTATGCAGATCGTCTGCTGGAAGTAGAGCCCATAGAGGATGACGTTGTCCAGCAGAATGTGGAGCTGGAAGGAAAGTTTCATCTTCTTCAAGGATCCCCTCCGTCTTTTACTAAATTCTTTTCATTTTCAAAAGACTGATGCAAGACTTCAGTGTTTACTGGGCAGTGAAATAGGTATTCAGATTTATCCATTCCTAAGACAAAAAAAAAAAAAGTTTTATTCAGACTCATAACTATCTACCCTCCTTTTCTTTCTCTGAATATCACCCTGTGTACAAATCCATTAATGGTGGACTTATCTACTGGACACAGTGCCCAGACACATCAGAAATACATGATAGACATCCTGATATCACCATGCTGGATTCATTCTGATCTTAGGATACAGCATAGATAAGATAGGTGGCTCTACAAGTGGCAGCCACTTACTATATAATCTCATTCTTGTTGAATGAATTTGAGGGAGAACAATTCATACAGGCACTCACTTTCTATTTTTGAAACTCATTCTTACTTATTCATCTTGGTTCTCAGAGGCTTGATATGTCCTTCTGGACTAACTATTTAGAATGTTATTTTTTAAATCGCAAGGGGTGCATCTTTTAACTTTGATTTCTAGGGTGTGCATTCTACATGTAGGCCAGAAGTCCTAGCAAAACAATATTGCATAAGGTTCATCTGAACAAAGGAGTTGGGCCCTTTTCAAACTTCAAAACTGGATGGGGAGGGGCAGAAACCAGAGATTAAAATCTCAGCCAAGAACCCAGAGTGAAACAGGAAGATGCTGGGAGCAACTCTGTAAGACCCTCACTCCCATGCAGTCATTAAACTGTGTTTTGTAATAATGGGTTATTGACAGTTTTATTCTCCATTCATCATATGCAGTAATCATGTTACACAAAAATATAAGCCAGTCAATAATAGGAGCCTTTTCAAACAATTAAATGTGCCAATCTCCTGTCTATTGGGATATTGGAATCTTTAGGAACGCATGAGCAATTCCATTATTAGATCATAGTGGTAAGGGAAATAAAGTTTTGAATGAAAATATAAGTGGTGGATTATGGAATTAGTAACCTCAATAAGGCATAGATCTTTTGTGAAAAGAAAGGGAACCAAGAAATGGAGGGAGGTCAGTGGGAGGGGAGGGAAAGGGGGTAAAAAAATGAAGATGTGCTATACTCACAAACTAATGAATGAAATCATTATATACTGCAAAGTGTACAGATAACATTAGAAAAATAAAGAAACTTCTGATTAACATAGTTTTAGTTTTTGACAGAAAATTGGTTTTTGTCTGACTTATTCTGTGGTATAATTTTCAAAAGTCAAGCATCTTTATTCAGAGAAATGTAGAAATTTTTCATAGTAAAAACATTGTTTTTCTTTAATGAAGCCAAAGCAGACACATTTATTTCAGAATTGATATGTGTGTCAGGTTCTGAATGTACCATCTTTGACCACTGTACCTTATCCAGGCCATGGCTCTGGAGAGAAGGAAAGGAGTGGCATAAACTGTCACCACACTCCAGACCACACTTGGGGATGAAGCACAGCTACTGGTGTCGTGTACCTTCAGTCCGATTTCCCTCCTTCAATAGTGTACCTAGGTAATCTTTCAGTTACTGAGGCAGGAATGGCAAAGTGGAGGTCTGGAATGCTCACCCCCTGGCTGCATTATTAATAGATGAGAATGTGCTCCCTAAAATACTCATGTAGAGTGTTTAAGAATAAAAAAAACTCAAACTATCTGCCTAATCCTTCCAGTCCTTTGTGACAAACTATGATACTGTATTCTTAAGGTAGCACTACTCTCTCTTCCCCCCACCACAGAATACTCTATAGTCTCCAGCGCAAAGGACATACTGAAAGTCAGAAGACTCTAGGTAGACAAGAAGCATGGAATCAAGGCCCCGAAGCAGCTATGTGGGGATGGTTTTGCTTGATAGTGAATGAAGGCATTTGATTTTATACCATCATGGCTGGATATAGTGATAGTTCCACAGTTCTGATGGATTACTCCAGTTTTGAGCCTTTCCTATAAATCATTCTGTGCAGGACACTGACTTTCAAACTGCATAACATTTGTTAGTTAATTAAAATAATTTGCTACTATCACCTGTATTTCACTAAGAAAATCTGAACCCTCTAAAACAAATGACCCAGAAGACTTTCTTACAGTAGCTGAACTTAGATTTGGAGTCAGATAAAGTAAATTTTTCAGCACTGGCTCTTTCTTTGCACTGGAAGTCCTGGAGCCAGAACTCTGTGGGCTCAGATCAGTGGGAATGGGCCCAGTTTGTCAGCGCTTCCACTCTTACTGCATCACAGGGGAGTTGAATTGAACAAACATTAGGAAAAACAAGAGCAAAAAGAGCACAGAGAAAAGTCAGAGGCAGTGGTTTATTTCCCAATTAAATATACCGTTAATTTTTATTGGAACACTTTCCATTAAAAAACTTTAAAGGGTCAAGTAAATATCACATTGAAACAGGTACTTGAGTTCATCTCTCTCAGCATCAGAATGTAAGTACTTTAGTATTCTATGAAAAATGTCTCATCTCTGGTGTTATGCTTTCATATACCAAAAACAAAATGTATGATTAGGCCTTAATTTGTGTTAAATAATGTCAGTACCAAACACCTTTGAGTTAAAGAGATGCCAAGTCCTCTTTTCTGTTAGTGAACCTCAATTTTCAGATGAGGTGCAGTATCAGTGATGATGCTATCAGTCAACTCAGACTTCTGTGTACTTCAGAACTGGGATCTGATATTCTTCTTAAGCTTGAGCTCCAGAAGTAGCTTGTGGCAACTCTTGCTTCCACAGAATTGCAAAAAATCCAACAGAAAGCACAAGCGTCAAATATAAAAGAAGCATATGAAACATTCATCTCAATTTTGTCTATAATAATTGCCTAAAGGATAGCAAAAAGCTAATTCTCTCTGAAAATGACTGAGCCTTGGTTTCTCAGATATCTATAAATATTCTAAAGAAACTTCATTAAAAATAATTCACAGGGCTTGAGAGCGAAATCCACACTCCACATAGGGGCTTTTCTGAGACGCTCTTGGCTTCCCAATGACTTGAGCTTCAGCTTATAGGGGATTAACAACCTCATTAGAAAACCAATTTCAAGGTCTCAACTGTTTCTCTAGTTATGATGTTTAATAAGAATGTCTCTAAAAGGAAGAAATATCCTTACTTTTTAGATGTAGTTCACTCTATGAAAAGGCATACCTAATGTGTGTGCAAGTGTGAAAATTATTTGGGGGTTGTTTTCTGTAATGAGAAGAAAGTCCTGTAGGGCACCTTGCAGTGCACCTCTCCTTCCCTGGCTGCTGCCTCCATCTCTCCAGCAGCTGTTTGCAGAGAGGACCCAGGGTGACCACCTTGTGTCATCACAATGTTTCAGGGTCCCATTTCTATAGCTCTTCTGATTTAATAAAAAATTGCTTATAATTTACACATAACATCCACCTATTAATTTGTCTACAACTGACTTTTGTGATTTGAGAACACAATATTGGTTGGTTCCGGAAGTAGATCAATGTCTAAATCAGACACAGCTTCTGTGATTCTCTTGTCACGTTGTAACGGAAGAAGAATTCAGGAAACAGATGATCAAGCACCTGTACAATACTAAAAGATTCATGCCTTCCTCTTCCTTATGGCTCAGGAGTTGGAATTCAGTCCCATCCCAGATCGCTCATTCCAGATGAGTGATGGACCTCACGCATGGAGTGTGCGTGTAATGAATTTTGAGAAGCTTACACATTTATAACATATACAGACTTGAATAAAATTTCTCTGCCAACTCAAACTATAGTATTTGTGTCTATTTATAACACTCGGGCTTATTTGTTTACCTCATTTTTCATAAATAGTGCATTTAAATAGGCTATATTTGGCCAGTTTTAAGAGCAAATTTACTTGAAAACTCTCCAACCTTTCAGGAAAGTGTACTAGTTGTGTATTTCCTCTATTTCATGCAGATTGTTTGTTACTTAGAATATTTAGTAAAATCTATGAAACAACATGTTCCAGTGACCAAAGCACACATATATGATAGTTATAGAAATGGATTTAGGTAAGTCGTTTTCTTCTAAGAAACTACAGTGCATCACACGTGTCTTTATATCAATTTTTAGGAACCATATCTTTATTTTTCCTTAGTATTTGCCTCGAGGTTGTTAGGGATACATAATGTGTAGACTGTCAAGTATAAAACCATAGACATTCAGGATAGACATTCAGAAAATTCATGACTTGTTAAATCTGGGAAAATTTCACTTAGTAATTTTATCAACTAAAGAACCATGTGTAAAACTGTATAAAGTCAACTCACATAAATACTGTGACTATATATTACTCATTGTTCTAAAAGTTATAGAAAATAACTCATCCCTTTGACAGCATTTTAAACAGTATTGATTTTTTACTAGTATGTAAATATGCAAATGCAATAGGTTCATGCAAAAGTGTTAGCTAGTGAGGAGAAAACACAAGGTTAAAAGTTGCATAAAAAGCCACCACCCAGGAATTCTATTATCTTGGATTTCTATGCTGTACCTTGAAAGGTGTGTTTTGTAATGCTAATATATGTCAAAATGTATAGGGTGATAGGATCCATTTTTCAAAGCCTGACAGTGATTTATATATGACTTGCATATAGTTAAATATAGAAATAATGATGATCAGCAATGGGCCACTTAAAAAAAATCAAACTTTGCCCTTTTGTTAGCACGAGGTAATTTACTACACAAGAGACATTAACCCTCAGGAAGAATCGTATGCCTTTAGAAATAAAGAGTGGCTGGGCTACAACCTTCTACACTGCGAATGTTCCACGAGGATGACGAATCATCTCTGGCGTTCACTGGGCAGAGAAGGTAGGAAAAAGACAATAAATCCTGGCACCCGCACATGAAGAGGGAGGGTGCTCAGTTGTGGGGTGGCTCTAAGACAGCCTGAGCCCGAGAAGGGTTGGTCTTCAGTGGGCACTGTGAGTGGGGGTCTGCACCTGTGTGAGGCACCAGGCCCTTCCCTGGCAACCCTGCCTTGTCCACGTCTGGGAGGAGCAGGGGACGCTCAGCCTCACTGTGGCCTCCCGGGCGAGTCTCAGGTTTGGAAGCTGGAGGCTGTCAGACAGCTGTGCTCCCTGTAGTGTGTTTTCTTAAAGCAAGATCTAAACGGCGGGTCCCATGGTAACAGTGAAAAGTTAATGAAGGATTGAAGTAACAGATAATGGAATTATAATTTATATACATAGGCACACACTTCAGATTTGAAGTAATATAAATCTTGAGTTAACCCAACTAACAACTAAGTGACAGAAGTTGACAGCTAAGTACTGATTAACGGAGGTAAGATAGTTCACTACTAAACACACACATTAGCCTTACTCGCTTATTTCTGTGTGGTAAAAACACTTGTCTTAAAGCAGAATTTACAGAGTAGACTTAAAAGTTGCTTCCAGGAATCTCTTTTGTAAGTATAGAATTTTAAAATGGACATTTTTATTTTCATTTCTGCAAAAATTACTTCTGAGCATGTTTGCAAATCATTTGTTGTTTGAAATCATTGGCCCTCTTCCCCAGAGTATGAAATTTCAAACAAAATCTGTAGTTCTTTTTGCTTTGAGGATTTGCAATTCAAATTTCCACCCTTTGAGGTATTGCTTTATGATGACATATTCTCTTGGCAAATGGAATGACCATCTGTAGCTACATAAAAAGTGATTTTTAATAAATAAAGGCTGATCCATCCTCTCTGTGTAATATCTTCAAGCTGCATAATTGAATGACAGCGACGAATGGGAAGAGATTTTCACAGATGGTTCTGCAAACCCTAATAAACCTGAAATGTCATGGAAGGTAGCTCTGTGCCGGAAGCATTAATGCCACTAAATATTTTGTTTTTCAAACCGTGT